>JAOXYA010032653.1:0-12918 GCA_028565675.1 Sorex palustris
GGCACCAGTAACGTCTCCATTTGTCCTAGCCCTGAGATTTTGGCAAGTGCCACATTGGAGGCTCTTTCAGGGTCAGAGGAATGAGACCCATCATTGTTACTCGGTTTTGGCATACCGAATATGCCACGGGGAGCTTGCCAGATTCTTCCATGTGGGCAGGATACTCTCAGTAGCCTGTCGGGTTCTCCAAGAGTGAGAACTAGACTATAAGAAGTCATGCGGCCAAGAATGTGGCCGCAAAAGGTATATAAATAAATAAATAAAAACACTGACTTTTTAAAAAATGGGGGAGGGGAGGGCAGAGCAATAGTACAGCAGGTATAGCATTTGCCTTGTGAACTGTGGCCAACCAGGGTTTGATTCCCAGCATCCCATATGGTCCCCTGAGCACCACCAAGAGTAATACCTGAGTGCAAAGCCAGGAGTAACCCGTGAGCAATGCAGGGAGTGACCCAAAAAGACAAAAAAAAAAGAGTTGTCTTTGCTCACTGCCTTAGAAAAATAATATAAAAAATCCAATACTTGTCACCCAGGTTTTCATCTTTGCTTATTCCTGTCACTTTATCTACTTCCTCACTATTTCCTCTCTCTGTCACCCTCTCAGCCTCCCGAACACACTTACATTAAGTTTATAGAGAAAAGATGAGCCTCGTTATCCTGAGATACCAGTGAATTTCCCAAGAGCAAGGACACTCTCATACAACAAAATCCGCGATTACTGCATTGATCCAACTATATGTGCTAGCCTACACAATCTGTTCAAATTTCACAAATGAGACCATCCATATACATTTTAGTAAATGAAAATTTTTTTCCCCTGGTATAGGATGTCCCGCTGCATCCAGTTTCCATAATCCAGAATCATTCCTCAGCCTCTGTCTTTTGTATCCTGGATACTATAAAGGAGTACAGACCAGTCATACTGTTGAAATATTCCTCACTTTGGAACCATCTAAAGTTGCTTATTAATCCTTTTGCAGTGCCAGAAATCAAATGTAGGCTGCACAGATGCCAAGCAAGCCCTTTGCCACCAAGCCGCCTTTCCAGCCTTCCCGTCAAAATCTTTGGCCAGCAACACATTCAAGAGATGCTGTTTCCTCTCTGTGCTGCCTTGGGGAGCTCACGATGCCAAAATGCTGCACTGCCGGAAACACTCACTTTAGTCACTTGGTGGCTCTAAGTGTCTGCTGGGTTTCCACACTGTCAAGTCACTACTTCACCTTGGCAATGACTAAGCAGCCTGTGAAAGATACTCTTAAACTATAAACATATTCTGGTTCTCTTCAAACCTTAATCCATCATCCATTAATGATTATTTTTCTTCGCTTGTTATTTGTTTGGGAACCATACCTTGTAGTGCTCAGGACTTACTCCTGCTCTGCATGCAGGGATCACTTCTGGCAGTGCTCAGGGCACCCTATGTGGTGACGGGATCAAACCCATGTCAGCCCTGTGCAAGACAGTGCCTTACCCCCTCAACTCTTTCTCCCACCCCATTTATAATTCTTTCCTGAAATGGGTACTATGCAGTTGCCAAATAGCTATTTCCTATTCTTCTATATTTATTAGTTGACCTTCTACCTGAGGAAAGAGATTTCAGTGTGTGTGTATGTGTGTGTGTGTGTGTGTGTGTACATATGCATACTTATGCACATGTGTGTCTTACTATAGACTTATAGTAAATTAAAGAATATTGTGTTCTTGGGGCTGGAGAGATAGCACAGCGGGTAGGGCATTTGCCTTGCACACGGCTGACCCGGGTTTGATTCGCAGCATCCCATATGGCCCCCTGAGCACCACCAGGGGTAATTTCTGAGTGCAGAGCCAGGAGTAACCCTTCTGAATCGCCAGGTGTGACCCTCCCACCCAAAAAAAAAAAAAGAATATTGTGTTCTTTCAGAATTCCTTAATCACACATCAGTCAGGTTTTTGCTCCCATCATTCTGCCTAAACAACCCCCTGTTGAGGTAACAATGCTCTCCACTTTGCTAAATCTTCTCCGTTCTCATCTTTCTTGACCTCTCAGCAGCATTTGCCACAGATGATCAATTTCCCCCCTTTGAAATGTTTTCCTCACTCGGTCCCCAGGACACACTTCACGGATTGCTTCTTCTCAGGGGTCTTTGTTGGTTGCTTGTCTCTCACCATCGGGTTCCCTGGGCTCAGCCCTTGACCTTCTTCTCTTGTCTGTCTCTGCTCCCCCCACTTGGAAATGGCACGCAGGCTCACGACTTCAAAACTCATTTCTACATTGATGACTTTCTTATTAGTCTGATGGGGCTGCCAGAAATAAAACGCTGGGTGGCTTAAAAGAAGGAACTTATTTTTCTTTCTCACAGTTCTGGACTCTGGAATTCCAAGTTCAAGGTGCCAACAAGATTGGTTCCTGGCTGGCGTTTCTCCCCGTGTCCTCACATGGCCTTTCCTTTGCACGCTGGTGGAGAGAGTGTGTCCTGATGTCCCTTCTCTAAAAACCCAAGCCCTGTAGAATTAAGATAGCTCTCCATCCCTTCTAGAGCCACATTAAATCTTAATTACACCCTTAAAGGCCATTCTCCAAATGCACTCACATAGGGACATAAGGGCTTCAACATTTAAATTTCCAGGAACCTAATTCAGTCTGTAACAAATCCTGAAACTGCAGTGAGCAGCCTGGCTCTTTCTCCTGGGCTCTTCTAATGAGGCAGATCCACTTGGAACTGTGACAGGGGCCACAGAAGGAACAAATGCAATCTGGAACTACTAATTCCTCTCTCCTTTCCCTCCTCCCAAATTCTCCTCCTAGGCTTTTCCCTTCTCTGTTGATAATGGCAATTCATTTATGACCGCCTCTGTTACAAAACCTTGGGATCATCCTCAATTCCTTTCTTTCTCAAATACTCCGTACTGTCCTTAACTTTCAAAGTAACATCATGGTCTGTCTTTGTATTAAACCATCACTGTCTTCCACCTGACTTGTGGCGGTGGCCTTTTCCTAGACTCCTTGCTTCTGCCCTCATCTCCATTTTATTTCTTCTACTTTCAGTAGCCAGAAATACCCTATAAAAATGCAAAGCTGGTCCTGTTCTCTTCTGACCCTAACCCTCTAATACCCCCTACCTCATTCAGAGAAAAGCACCAGTCAGAATGCTGACAAAGACCTCTGAGATGGGCATGACTGATCCCCTGGGGATCTCCATGACTTCACCTTTCTCCTGCTTATTAAATCCAGTCACCAAACCCATTGTTGGTTCTCAAAACCATGATGCGTGAGTCCACTTTACAGGCTGCCCATCCTGTACCCTCTGCTGGGAACAATCTTCTCCCATATACCCTTGGGGCCCTTTGCATTATCTCTTTTAGACGTTTGCTTAAGAATAAGCTGTGGGGCTGATAGGACAGCAGGTAGGTCATTTGCCTTGCATAGATCCAAGCTGGGTTGGATCCCCAGCATCCCATATGGTCCCAGGAGCACTGCAAGGAGTAATTTCTGAGTGCAGAGCCAGGAGTAACCCCTGAGCACCACCATCTGTGACTCAACATGCAAATAAAAAAGGAAAAAGAAAAAACTTTGTAGGGGGCAGGGAGGTAGTTCAATGGGTAGAGTGCTTGCTTTGTATTCTGCCACGCCAACCCAGGTTCAATCCCTGGCATCCCGTATAGTCTCCTGGTCCCCACCAGAGTGATCCCTGTGCACAGAGCCAGCTGGGTGTGCCCCATATCACAAGAAAAAAACCTTCGTAGGGACAGAGAGAACAGGGGTTCACTTGCCTAGTACCCCTCCAGCCCAGTCCAAATCCCAGGTACCATATATTGTCCCTTGAGCATTGCTAGAGGTCATTACTGAGCACAGAACCAGGAATAGGTCCTAAACACTGATATATGTGGCACAATCCTCCCAATCCCCAATTCCCACTTTAAAAATACTACCTTATAGTTCAAGGGGTTAGAGTGCATGCTTTGCATTCAGGAAGCCAGGTTTGATTTCTACACCACGTGGTCCCCGATAAAACACACCAGGAGTAGCTCCCAATACTGCTGATGTGAGCTCAACACAAACAAAAGTGTCACCTTCCCAGTGAGGTTTGTCATCGCCTGACAGAGCATGGGATTTCGAGAATAGGACTATGTCTGCTAAGGCTCCAGAGGCATCCTGGAAAATAATGTCTTCCACAAACTGCATCCTTGGTATGTGCCAGCATATTCTCAAGGACTTTTCTAGAGTCATTGTTTAATCCTGATAAGAGTGGTATTAAGTGGGAATATCAGTTCACTATAAAATGCCAGTGCTGAGGGATAAACTATCCCCACAGTCTGTGACTTACAGCAGCAAATGTTGATGTGTTTACCTTGCATGCAGTCAACATGGCCGAACCGAGTTCGATTCCTCCACCCCTCTCAGAGAGCCCGGCAAGCTACTGAGAGTATTTTGCCCGCACGGCAAAGCCTGGCAAGCTACTATGAGGTATTCCATATGCCAAACACAGTAACAACAAAGTCTCACGATGGAGACGTTACTGGGCCTGCTCGAGAAAATCGATGAACAATGGAAGGACCATGACTGTGACCTCTCTTAGCCGCAGTTATTTGGGGTTTGACTCTAGATGACACAGGCCTGTGCAGGGCATGGCTCCAGGCTAGGTCCCCTATGTGTGTCTTTCACTCTTCTAGGATCAACTGCCTTGACGATGGGATTTGATTTTTGTTTTTATAAATTTATTTATTGAATCCCCCTTAGAATAGTTACAGAGCTTTCGGGTTTAAATCTGTCAATGATGAAACACCTGTCCCTTCACCAGTGCACATTTTCCACCACCAAAAACCCCAAACCCCAGTATACCCGCCATCCCACACCCTCCCCCTACCTGTGTGGCAGATGATTTCTACATTATTCTCTCTCTACTTTGATTACATTCAGTATTTCGACACCAGACTCACTGGTATTACTTGGGATTTTCCCCCAACACTCAGACTTACTGAAAAGGTAACATTAGACAATTTGTTTTCTATTGCTGATTAATAATGGCATATGATTTTGGAATTCTGAAATTTTAATAATTAAATCTGGAGGGATTTCTGCCAAAAGTCACTGGGTTCCAAGATTTGTTTGTGTGTCTCTGGGATCATGGCCGCTAAGCAGCTTAATCAGTAGCTGGAGGGGCCACCGTTTGTGGGTGGTGACTTGGCCTCTCGTTGGGGCAGGGGAGGACAAGGGCCGGCTCCACCCCCATCCCATGAGGCCCCTTGTGTCTTCTGACTGTTGGCTCATACCTGACTGTTCAATGGTCTCTGGAAGATGGTGGCCACAGAGCCACCAGGGGGAACAGGCGGAGGGATGACACCTTTTCCCAACTGGGGTGGCCCAGTGCTGGTAACCTAATGCAAAGTCTGGACGCATTTCTGCCAAAAGCCACTGGGTTCTGAGATTCGTTTGTGTGTCTCTGGGACAATGATGGAATTTGGAGAGAAGCTATTGCTTCCTTAAATTGGCCTAGCATGGTCTTCCTGTTTTGCATAAAATACAGTTAAAAACCAAATTCTAGGAACCAGAGAGAAAACTCAGTGATCAAAGGTGCATAGCTTTCTGTAGGTCAGGTTTAAGCCCCAGTACCACCACATAGTCCCCTGAGTGCCACCAGGAGTGACATCCAAGAAAAGACTCAGGAGTATACCCCAAAACTTCTAGATATGGCCCCCCAAGAAAAACAAAAGCCCCAAACTCTACAATACAAAACAAATTTGGGATTGGGGGATATTTTATTTTCAGTGCTAAGAATCAAATCTTTCACATACAAAGCATCCACTCCACTCTACTACAGATTCCATAGATCCCAAATATTCCTTTTATGAGGGGCCTTTTTAAGTCACACGTGGTGGTGTTATTCAGGATCCATTCCTGGTTCTGTGCTCAGGAGTGATCCCTGGCTGGGTCCATTAGGGCCAGGAGGGCTCTTACCTGCACCCCACTGGGGCACCCCACGGACTGAAATTTCAAGAGTGATAGTTGAAAGCATGAGAGATCTCTGAGGCCTAGGTTGAGACTTGCACATTGTGACTTTTGTATCTATTCCCCTGATCAAAGCAGTTAAAAGGCCAAGGCTTATGTCAATGGAACAGAGAGTAGCAACCACTTGTGGATTGGGTGGGGAGACATGGCAGTCATTCAATAGTAAACTCCTTTGCCGTAAAATTTGTCTTATTATATTTGTCTTTTCTTCCTTTTCTCCTTTACCTTCTTCCATTTCTCCTTCCTTCCTCCATTCTTTCTCTTTAACAGATAAAGAAACATGGGCTCAGAAAGGTCAAATATTTGTTCTAAGGTTATACTGCTAGTAAATAAAAGAACTGAACTCTAATCAAGTTGGAATGAATTTTACAAACACTGAAACTGGGTTAATAAAGAGGGTAGAGCACTTGTCTAGCACACAATGGGTTGATCCCCAGTAGTCCATATGGTTCCCCCTCATGACCAGGTGTGATCCCTATTCATAGAGCCAGGATTAAGCTGAAGCCAGGAGTAAGCCCTGAGCACCACCAGGTGTGGCCCCAAAACTTAAAAGGAAAAAAAATGCCGTGTATAGTCAAGAGACTTAAACTTTCCTCAAAAGCAATGCAACACCACTGAAAACTCTTGAGCAACAAGGCAACATGGTGGCTAATCAAATCTGGTGGAGTGCAGGGTACCTGGGTGAAAAAGAGGAAGAGCAATTTCTACTAGGCCCAAAGCTTCAGGCCAAAACTGTTTGCTTTCTGGTTTGGGAGCTACATCCAGAAGTGCTCAGGGCTTATTCCCAGATCTGCAATCATGGATCACTGCTGGCTCAGGGTACCATCTGGGGTGCCAGGGGTCAAACCTGGATTGGCCCTGTGTGGGCAGGTACCCAACCCACTGTACTATCGCTCCTGCCCCTCAGGTCAAAATTGATTAGGGGTCAGGCTGGGGCAGCATCAAGGTGGGGAAAAAAATGAAGACAAAGAGAAACAGTAAAAGACAAACAAAAAGATGGGGGAAGGGATGCGGTGCTACCAGCAAGTCAACCTGTACCCACAGGGCAAGTACATCAGCAGCCTGATGGTAGCTTCAGGCTTCCTGATACCCCAAAATTGCCACTGTACCACTTGTCAGATCCCAAAAATGTGAGACAAAGTTTCTCGAGAAATTAAATAACCAAAAGTTAGGTATATGGGAGTCATGCCCACAACCCACCTCCAGCTCAGCTATATAACCTCATTTATTGACCTTACTTCAGAGACTTCTAAATAAATCTCTAAAGAGATCAAAAGCAGCAATTAATCTTGGACCCATGCAAGGCTGAACACATCAGGATAAATGGGAGGGGTGGGGGGCGTGTCAGCCAGTTGCCTACCCAAGCAGAGCCCCTGGAAGCCACTTGCTTTCACAAACCAACATTGCCACCAATCCCCCAACCCAGACTCCACCATCTCAGGACAGACCTCACTGAGATATAATCTGCTGAAAATTAGGGTATCCAGTTTTTGTGACTGAAATCTCCAGGCTTTCTGGGGTAAGGATGAGCTACCTTTCTCCACCTCCCTATACTTCCAGAAGCCTCGGCAGTCACATCCACACCCCAAAGCTGCCACCCAGTTAAAAAAGCTTCTCTAGCCTTACAGTCCCCCAAAAAATACTGAACACTCTGAACAAGCACAATGACCTCTCAGTACTTGCATTGCAAACCATAATGCACAAAAGGAGAGAGAGAATGAAGGAAAGTGCCTGCCATGGGGTCTAGGGGGGGTGGTGGGAGGGAAACAAGGACATTGGTGGTATTAAATGTATACTGGTGGAGGGATGAGTGTTGGATCATTGTATGACTGAAGCCCAGTCACCAACAGCTTTGTAATGGTCTAACTCGTGGATATTCAACAAAAAACTAAAAAACTAAAAAAGAAAAAAAAATACAAAGGAGAAACTCTCTGGAATTGAGCACTCCAGCTCAAGGTGTATCATTTCTCTTACTTTACTTAAAGTACTCTTTCTCTCTCCTTTCTCATATTTCCATAAAAAAACTACTAATTTATTTTTGCCTTTTTGGGCAACACCCAAGAGTGCTCAGGAGTTACTCCTGGATCTTCACTTAGGAATTACTCTTGGCAGTGCTCAGAGGACCATATGGGATACCGAGGATCAAACCCAGGTTGGCCACATGTAAGGCAAATGCCCTAACTGCTGTACTATCACTCTGGCTCCTGCTGATTATTATTATTTTAAGATAGGAGAGAGACAAGAAGGACAATTAAAAACAACTTATTATTTATGGAGTGTTGAAATTAAAATTCATATTGGTACCAAAAAATTCAAACAAAAATTTGCACAGTGTAGAAATATTTAAAGTAACAGTTTCCCCCTCCTTCCTTTCTACAGAGATATGCTTCCTTAGTAGTTTGTGGTAATCCCTTCCTGACCCGGATCTTACTTTTTATCACTTAACGGTAAGTCAAAATAAATGTTCCATGTCAGAATATTACAATGTCCTCATTCCTTTTTTTCCCCATTATTGTTGCAGTCCTAGATCAAACTCAGGTCTCACACAGCTGAGGTATACACTCTACCACAAAGTCACATCCTTCACCCTTCATTCTTTATGAGTTGGCTACTCACTAACTTTTTTTTTCAATTTTGGTGGCCCATTTTTTGTGGTGCTCAGAACTTATTCCTGACTCTGTATTCAGGGATCACTCCTGGCAGGATTGGGGGACCATATGGAATGCCGGAGATCAAACCTGGGTTGGCTGCATGCAAGGCAAATCGCCCATCCACTGTGCTATCACTCTGACAGTTGTTTAAAGTCATAGAGAGCTCAGCCTCTTCATAAAACCACAAGTGCCACATCTTGTGCAGTGTCTGACATATTCTAAGAACTCAAATAATTTAGCTCTCCTGGTTGTCCAAGTTTAGCTGCATCATATTTTATTTTGTTAGTTTCCCACATATGTTCACTTAATGTATGTTGTGTTTGCAAAGATGTCCACAATAATTCTGTTGACCTGCTGGAATCTGACTCTAAGGTATCATTATGATGTTTCCACCATCAATAGACAGAGTCTGTTTCTACTTCTCTCGAATGTCATTTGGCCATGGAACTGACTTTGATCAATCAAATACAGCGAAAGGGATGCATTAGCATTTCTGCCTCAAGAGGTCATGCTACTTTTGCCTTTTCCCTTTTAGAGGCCTGATATGAGGAAGCCTTGGCTGACTGATCGAAGAAGTCACATGGAGAAGAACCCAGTCACTCAAGCCAAAAGCCCAGTCAATGGCAAGACACGTGAATGAGGCCATCTAGGACCTGCCAGATAGCCAACTTGCTGACTGAAAATAAAGGAGAAAACTCAGCAGGAAAGGAGCCTGGACAGCAGAAAATAACCATCCCAATGGAGACAGCTCCAAACTGCTAATCTACATATAAATAAGTAGATGTTGATTTAAACTTCTGTGTTAAGCAGCAACTGAAAACAATACATTTTGAGGCATCTTTTTGTTTATTCATTTATTTATGGGTTTTGAATCACTCTCAGCTGTGTTCAGGCTTTCTCCTCATTCTGCACTCAGGGATGAGTCCTGGCGGTGCTCTGGGGACTGCATGGGGTGCCGGGAATGAACCAAGGTCTGCCAAACCCTCCGGTATGCTTAGTACTATTTCTCCAGTCCCATTTTTTTTTTTGGCCAGTATGACTCTAATATCCTAGATTGGAATGCAGCATTCATTTCTGGCATGTGATCCTGAGCATATCCTGTAATATTTTTGAATGTCAGTTTCCCAATCTGCAAAATGGGAAACGTTTTATTTCTTAACTCATCTGGACAGACACAGGGCAAGGCTGACACGTGGGCCCCTCTTTATCAACGTTTATTGTTATTGTTTAATTGCATACATTGAAGCATTCAAGGTTACACCTTTAATGTCATCACCTCCCTCCCCACCTTCAGTGGATGATGGGAATTGAACCCAGGTCCTCACACATAGAGCAAGGCAAGTGTTCTATTACTGTGCTCCATCCCCAGCTCATTGTGAATGAAGGTTATCCTGAGAGATGTTATGTGGGCAAGTAGGATGAGTAAGTATTAAAGGTAATAGCAACGTTATTTGGAGGTTCCATAACTAATTAATACTGAATACCAGAAACTTCTTGGGACTAGAGACCTAACCAGACTAGCCTGGGAGGCAGTGAGAGTTGGGTCTCACCTATGTCCTGCATAGTTCAAAGATTGTACTACTGTGTCTGGGCAAGCACTCTTAATGAAGTCATGGGTAGAAGCTGGAATTGGGTGGAAGAATGAAGAACAGGCACTACAGGAGGGGTGATTATGGGAAAGCTATAAGGAAAATGTCACCTCCCCCCTTTCCCTGATGAAATCACCTTCCCATGACCTGAATGGGCTAGAGCAATAGCACAACGGTAGGGCGTTTGCCTTGCAAGCGGCCAACGTGGCCGACCCTGAGTTTAATTCCTCCACCCCTCTCGGAGAGCCTGGCAAGCTACTGAGCTCCCCGTGACATATTTGATATGCCAAACACAGTAACAATTGTCACAATGGAGACGTTACTGGGCCCAGTTGCGCAAATCAATTAACAACGGGAGGACGGTGACAGTGATGACCTGAACATCCTGACCACCTTTCCCATCATATCACCTACCACTTTTTTCCTCTTGGGTGAGTCATCCACCCTGGTATCTTTCCTCAAATTTATTAAACTCTTGGTGCTGCAAAGACAGTACAGGGATTTAGGCGCTTAGCTTGCATGCAGCTGATCTGGGTTCAATCTCTAGCACCACATGTGGTTCCCCAAGCACTGCCAGGAGTGATCCCTGAACACAGAGCCAGGAGTAAGACCCTCAGAATCTTTGTACTTACTTTGTCCTTCTTAGAGGGATCTCCTCCTGAACCACTTAAGCTAACATTCTTCCCTTTTGTCTTCTTTTCCACAATTTTTATTCTTTTCCTTCATTGCATTCCTTACTACCTAAAAATACATTATTGACTTGTGTATTTATTATTTCTCTTGGTGTTAAAAGGTGAGCTATGGGAGAAATTGGTATTTGTCTTGCTTAAACAAGTCCCCAGAATCTAGCACAGTGTCTGGCTCATAGCAAGTGATTCATAGCTGTGAATTGAATGAATATAAATAAAGGAGGGCGTGGGGTAAGAGCAACAGAACTGATAAGAAGACAGGCTTTCAATTTTTTCTATTTTTGGTTTTTGCACCACACCTGGCAGTGCTCAATGATCTCTCCTGGTGGAGTTCAAGAAACCATGTGGGTTGCTGGGGATCAAATCTGGGTTGGCTATGTGCAAGGCAAAACTCCTTACCTGCTGCACTACTGCTCCAGCCCCAAGAAGATAAGGTTCAAGGGCTGAGTGGAAGACTAGTTCTTTCTTTGAAACACTTCACGGGAGACTTTGTGTTATCTTTTTGTGTACTTTGTTTTTGGGGCCACACTTGGTGTGCTCATAGGTTACTCCTGGCTCTGCACTCAGAAATCACTCCTGGCAGGTTCGGGGGACCACATAGGACAACAGATCAAACCTGGGTTGACCATGTGCAAAGCAAGTGCCCTACCTCCTGTATTATCACTCTGGCTGCATTTTAGTGTACTTTTGTTTTTGTATCACATCCAGCTGTGCTTAAGGCTTACCCCTGGCTCTGTGCTCAGGGGTTGCTCCTGATAGTGACTGAATCTCAGTCAGCCACATGCAAGGCCACCCACTGTACTCTCTGGCCAGTCCTTTTTTTATCTTTTTTTTTTAAAAAAAAATTTAATGGAATCACCATAATCCAGCCAGATCTTGCCTTACCTCCTCAGCCCACAGGTGGGGGCAGCCAGCAGGTGTGAATTCTCAGCCCACTGGGCTCAAATGTCACCACGAGACTCAGAGAAAGGTCGCAGCCATCTAAGGCCACTGCTGTGTGTCTGCGGCCACAGACACCCCACAGGAAAGCTGTGTCTTTGGGAACAGAGGTGCCAGTCAACTGACAGAGTGTGAAAGGAGGGTTGGAGAGGGATGTGGGAGCCCAACCCCAGGCCAAAGCAAGCAAGGATGATGGCAGGGACCAAAATAATCCAGCTTCCTCGCCCTTGTGAAGGTGAGGCTGACACGTGGGCCTCTCTCAGTAACACTTGAGTACACTGGTTTATAGCAAAGCCTGCAAGAACGGTGAGACGCTGTCCTGTGCACTGGGGGCTCTGACAGGGGAGGCTGGTGAGGGGCAAGAAAGGGTAGCTGCGTGTGGGAGAGAGGGGCAGGAAGATTCCCTAGAGGAAATAACCCCCATCAATCCCACCTCCAATTCATCTGATGGACACAAAAAAGTGGGACAATCCTAGATGTGACAATAACAAGTGACCACCAGGTAATGGGAGGCAGGTAACGCAGCTCGGTTCCAGGAAGAGCTGTTCCAATAGGTATCGGGAATTTGAGCGGAGTGGAGGAACAGAATAGAAGGCTAGATAGAGGGCAGGCGGGAATCTGTCCAAATTGCATTGAACTTGGGTGACAAGAACAGAGCTCGGGCTATCTTGGTTGAGCAAGGGAGAGTCTCAAAGTATTTTAAATCAAGAGAAAGCCCCAATCAGCGGATTGAGGTAGAAAGGACCCCGACGTTGGTCTGGATGGTTCGTACGTGAAAGCGGGGACGAGCATCCTGAATAGGAGAACAAGCTTTATTCTGGGACCTCGGACCAGGACAGTTGTAAGCAGCAGGGCTTTCCGTCTCTAGAGAACTAGTGACGTCACTTCCTCGACTACTGAGCTGCACCACTTCTTTTCCATTACTTTCAGTCGCTTGTCCGGGACTCCCAAGTTTAAACAGAGGGGAAAAAAGGTGTCTCTAGAACCCCTAACCCTGGTCTGAGCGATCCGCGCAGGAGACTTCAACTCCCACAATGCCTCGCGCTGCGGCTCTGCAGGTCGCG
>JAOXYA010032671.1:0-12917 GCA_028565675.1 Sorex palustris
TATCGAATACTCTCGGTAGCTTGCCGGGCTCTCCGAGAGGGGCGGAGGAATCGAACTCGGGTCGGCCATGTTGACTGAGTGCAAGGCAAACGCCCTACCGCTGTTCTAGATACATGTAGTTTTTTTTTTAATTTTTATTTTATAAAGTAGTTAACAATATTTCATTACATTTACTATTCAGACACCAGTCCCACCACCATTACACCTTCCCACCACCATATTTTGGGTGTTTCCATCCCGAACCCCAATCCTTGCCCCAAAGCAGAATCGAAAGAAAATATTTCCTTCTAAGGTTGGTTGCCTCCAACTTTGAATCCCATCAAATGTAGTGCAGTACTCTTGGAGTATGGGTAGGGTAGATACACGTAGTTTTTATCGGGACTATTTCCCACTGGGATGAAATAGTGTGGCCTCAGGATCTAAGCAGTGACAGTTGCTGGTCCAGTGGAACTGCCTGCAGCTCAGCTGGGACTTCTGGACTGGCAGCAGGAAGGTCATTTACTAGAGTTTTGATTTGTTCAGTTTGGGGGCCACACCTGGTGATGCTCAGGGCTTTCTCCTGGCTCTGCACTCAGGAATTCCTCCTGGTAGTGCTTGGGGGACCATATGGGATGCCAGGGATCGAACCCAGATGGTGGGGCGCAAGGCAAACCCCCTACCTGCTGTCCTATTGCTCCGACCCCAGGTCATATATTGTTTTCTATGACCTAATCTTAACAGACCCTGGCTGGGACTGCTGCTTGGCCTCAGTTTCTCTAAGCTCCCTTTTGCGCCCCAGCCTGGCCTTTCGGGCTTCCTCATAGCCGTGGGTCTCTGTGCCTGTCCTGTCCCAGCACACTCTGAATGAGCCCAGGTGAAGGCGCCCTGGTACCCTCCCTGTTCCTTGCACTGATGCTCTGACAGGATTTCTCTTACTTTGAGTACTAGAGGGAGTACTTGAGTACTGGAGGGAAAAGTGGACTCTGAAGGAAATAGTCTTTCCAGAAGGGGTTCATTTCTCTTGAGCTTTTCCTGTCTCTACCACACTTCTGTGGAGGAAGCAGACAGGCCAGACTGGTGTTTTATGGAAAGAGAGAAACGGACCAAATTTCCCAACCAGGAAGTCCTAATCTCCAGATTGCTAAATAGGTGGCCCGAGACTGCTCTGTCTTTGCCTTTAGCATACATCCTGCCTCCACACAGGGAGCTGACTTTCCCATCAGGCTAAGCTTTCCTCCTGCCAGGCCTCAGTTTTCCTGGCCTGGAGAGTCTCTCCCTCCCCCTTTTACTACCTGACAGACGTTTAAATTATCCCCATGTGATATAGGTCCCATGCAGTCATAGATGAGAAGGAAACAATTTGGGAAAAGCCTCTATTTTATTAACCCCAGGGTCACTATATAGTGCTAAGAAATTTCCTTTTGACTGAGAGATAATATTCTATACTGAAGTACATACCTTGGGGCTGGAGCGATAGCACAGTGGGTAGGGCTTGCATGCGGCTGACCCGGGTTTGAATACTAGCATCTCATATGATCACCAAGTACCGCCAGGAGTGATTCCTGAGTGCATGGGCCAGGAGTAACCCCTGTGCATTGCCGGGTGTGACCCAGAAAACAAAAAACAAACAAAACCCAAAAAAAAGTGCATACCTTGCATGCAGCTGGCCCTGGTTTGGTTGGTCCCTGACACCTCATGGTCTCCGAGCACTGCTTGGGCAGTAGGTATTGCCAGCATGGCAGGCTCCAAGCAAAACTGTATCCTTAGGCCCTTGCATTTTGCTACTGGCCAAGTTGGTCAAGAATCACCAAAGCACTGCTCGGGAGGGCCTCCCAAATGTCTGTGGGGATGGGAGCGATCACTCCGTGGGCCAGGCAGTGGTACCACTTACGGCCCCACAAACATTGTCAGGAGTGTTGTCTGGGTGAGAGGCTGGGAGGAGCTCCTGAGTGCCACTAGGTGCAATAAGAAAAATGAAAAGGAAAGGAAAAGAGAAAAGGGAAAGAAAGAAATGCCTTTGATCTGTTGAGGGTGCCAGGGTAAAAAAAGACGAGAGGGAAAATAAAGGGATAGTGATGAGAGCTTTATGTTTGTCACTGCCTTTGTGCCAGTGCCTTTGTGTAGGGGCTCTCAGCCCACTTTTCAGGGAGAAGCTGAAGTTCAGACAGGATGCTTCATGTCACACATTTGTACACAAGCTAGAGTCAGGACTTGAACCTGATTTTCCTGATGCCATAGCCTCTATTTCATGCCCACCAGCAAGGAATGCCTCTTCTTTGATAGTTTCGAAAAACCTACATTTCTTTTCAGTGAATACACAGATTGTCTTGCCAACTCCTAGAATCTGGCATCAACAGGATTGCCTAGGCTTTAGATGCTCGCTGACTTTTAAGGCCCCAGGCAGGAGAGTAGTAAAAATGATCTGAAATAGTATGTATGACAGGAACACAGCTCTCCAGGATCACATCCTTGCCTCCTTGTAGATATCAAATGATTCAAGAATGAACAGACTACTGGATAAAGAAACTATGGTATATCTACACAATGGAATATCAAACAGCTGTTAGGGAAATGACATCACAAAATTTGCTTATAAATGGATGGACATGAGAATATCATGCTGAATGAAATGAGTCAGGAGAGGGAAAGACATAGAATGATTGCACTTATCTGTGGTATATAAAAAAACATAGTATGAGACTAATAGCCAAGGGCAGCAGAAACATGGTTCAGGAGGATTGGTCCATGGTTGGAAGCCTGCCTCGGCTACTGGGGGAGAAGGCAGTTGGAATAGAGAAAGAACCACTATGGCAGTCATAGCTGAAGATGATAACTCTGGATAACAACTGGGTGCTGGGGCTGGAGCAGTAGCACAGCGGTTAGGTATTTACCTCGCACGCGGCCAACCTGGGTTCGATCCCAAGCATCCTATATGGTTGGTCCCCTGAGCACTGCCAGGGGTAATTCCTGAGTGCATGAGCCAGGAAGATGGAGGATCTGGGTGGAAGATGCTCAGCCCCCGATCTGAGCAGGCTTGGAGATTTCAGCCCCGGGACCCGCATGCCTCTGTTACTCTTGCCGGTACTTTCATGCATGTGGAGAGTGGTCTCAGCATGGTGGTGGCCGGTTCTGGAGGTCTTCGGCTGCCGGAGCTCTGCATGAATGAAGACTAGCAAGAAATGATCAGAAAATGGCTTTGCTTCAGATAGAGGAAAAGGTTTCCAGCAATTTGAGCTGAGCAGATGACAGATGTTAGCCAATTTAGAGAAGTAGTGAGTGGGTCATTTTCGGGTGCATCGAAACTTAGGTCAGATGTCCACTGGGGTGGGAGAAGACAAACTCAAATGCTGTATCTGATTGGTGGGATTTTGGACTCATTCCCTCAAGGGTCTTTCCAAGAATGAGTGAGTTTCAGCCAAGTGTGGATGCTATCTCCTAAATGACTTTCTCCCATGACTCTGAGCCCCTGGCTCCCTCTGGCTGCACTGTGGGTGTGAGTTAGCAGGATATTACCAAGTGTGTGCGTACATGCCCCAATTCAGGGCAGCCATTTTTTTGTTGTTGCTGTTGTTGTTCTGTTTGTTTGTTTTTTTGCTTTTTATTGTTTTGGGATCATACCTGTCAGTGCTCAGGGGTTACTCCTGACTGTGCACTCAGGAATTACTCTTTGCAGTACTCATGGGACCAGATGGGATGCCAGGTATTGAACCCGGGTCAGCTGCTTGGAAGGCAAGCGCCTACCAGTTGTATTATCTCTGACCCAAGGGTAGCCGTCTTTTTATGGAAGCTGCTTCTTGTTTCTACCTTTTACCATCCTTGGTCAGCCTTTACCCACCCTTAACTAAGGGGCACCAACCAAGGCTGGGTTGGTTCCATTGATGTGCTTAGTAAACACATTGTGCTGTGAAGGAGGGAATTGAGCCCAGGTTACTACACTTGCATTTGTCCCAGTGGTTCCATTAGTCTTTCTCACATGATGGAGAGGAAAGACGGGCCCTGGAATCATCTAGAAAACCAGAGGGTAGAGAACAACTGCCCATAAGACAAGTAAGAAAAAGGATTCTAGAGCTAGGCATTAGCATCCAATTTCTGTCTGAATCCTAAGTCTGATCTGAAATTAGGGTTGTGGAAGTTTTGCAAAGGAGCAGCAGAGGCCAAGTCAAAAAAGCCAGAAAGTTGGTGTCTGGGGTGGTTAATGTTTAGCTTCTATAACTATCAATTTCATCATTTTCACCTGCCATTGACCACTGAATTATGATCATAAGCTAGTTCGTAAAGTAAAGGTGGAGTCTAACTTGGTGGAATCTCTGAGAATTAAGGATGAGACACGTCACCTGGATTTTCATGAGCCTCTGGCAGCTGAGACGTTGCAGTTAAATCAGGAATGGCCCCTGCAGAATGGCAGCCACCTGCCTTTGCTCCTCTGGAGAGCCTCTCACATTCCCAGTGGTGACAGGATCTCTCAGCAAGGTAGCCCGTCAGGCTCTCTGGCTACCTGGCCCCCATCTTGCCCCTCTGCCAGTTGTTCTTCATATAGAAAACAACTTTTTAACTGGCCACAGTCAGCTTGGATGTGCCAAGGTGCTGTTCAGCGGGTATAGACCCACTGTCATCCAACAGCAGAGAGGCATAGCCACGCCCTGTCCTGGCTTGAACCAGGCCTTTTGTGGGTTCTCTCTTGGTCTCATGGGGGTAACAATACCCCTGCCCTCCCAAGGCTCCTTTGAAGAGTGAGTTAGAGGGTGTAAAACGTTGGAAGCATGGTTGTACCTCCTTCGGACTCTTTGTTGCTGCCACCATCCATGAGGGGATCTTGGATTATTCCCATACATGCCTGGTATTGCCTGTGGTCTAGAGGCCCTGGTCCATTTTAGCACCCAGACGCATAAATGAAGAGATGATTTTCCTAGGCCTACTCAGGTGCCTTTGGCTCTAGAATAAGACCTGGATTTCACCTGGATCTATTGACTTTGGGTTCTGAGAGATCAGCCATGTGCCTGTCACTGCACCTACTGGGATGCTCTTGCCTGAGGCTGTACCCTTTTACCTTCTGGGGAGCACATGTGTCTTGTGTGGTTGGACAGGTGTCCTTAGTAGCACTCTGGCTGCAAGTTTTATATGATTTCCAAATAAGTAGTATGACTAGGGGAAGAGGACAGAAGTGCCAGGGGGAGATGAAGGCAGGCATTGGGACCAGGCCTTGGGCAACTGAGATTACAGGAGCCTGAAATGAGAAATTACAGCAGATGGTTGGCTAGATTCTTCTTCTGATTAGAACTATGAATTTAGATAACCTATGATAGATCGATATTTTATTTTATGTATATTTTTATGCATGCTTGCATATATTTTATTTTTGGGTCACACCCAGCAGTGCTGTGATGCTATTCCTGCCTTTATCTTCAGGGGGTTGCTCCTGTTGGTGCTTGGGTACCGTGCTGTGCCAGGGGCTGAACTGGGGTAAGCTACATTCCTTAACCCCTGCACTATTGCTGGCCCTCATGGTAGCTCTTTAATAAATGTTGTGATAAGTGAATGCAGGGGATTCTCTACTTCTGCAAAGTTGAATCTCAGCTTGACAACCTAATTCTCTTGAAGAAGGGGGAAAGGGAGAGCAGCCCAGGGTTCTCACCAGTTCTCTGCTCCTGCTCTGTCTGTCCTTCCTGCCCCTTGGGAAGATGTGTTAGTGAATTTTGTTTTGTGGAACCATATGGAAACTGTGAGGAAGAGCAGGGGATTCACTCCTTTACCTTGCTTATGCCTGATTTCTACGGAAGTGCTGGAAGACAAAATAGGCTGTTGCTGGGGGAGAGGGGGTGCACATTGACTGGGGCCCTGCTGGGGCAGGGTTAGGTGGGCGTTTTTTCCTGTGCATCTTTGCAGTGACAGGACTGATGGCTTCAGTGGCCCACTGCCATTAGCAAGTGTGGAATTTCTTGGAGGTTTGGAGCAGAAAGAGCAGTTGTCCCTGTTGGCTTTGGAGGCTGGGAGGACCTGATTCTGCAGCTGTCCAGTCCTGGAAACTGCTACCGAGTTCAGGGACATTGAGGAGACTGAGTGTCACCTTGGGTAGATTTCTATTAGACTTCTTTTCCTGATAGGAGCACTGTAGCACTGTCCTCCTGTTGTTCATTGATTTGCTCGAGTGGGCCCAGTAACGTCTCCATTGTGAGACTCATTGTTTCTGTGTTTGGCATATTGAATACGTCATGGGTAGCTTGCCAGGAATTGCTATGAGGGCGAGATACTCTTAATAGCTTGCCAGGCTCTCTGATAGGGGTAGAGGAATCAAACCAGGGTCAGCCATGTTGCCCGTGTAAGGCAAATGCCCTACCTGCTGTGCTATTGCTCCAGCCCTGATAGGAGAAAACAAAAAGTATTCATGACAGGACAGATGGGAGATTTCAAGAGCGAAACCAAGAGGGACTCTTGAAAGTTTCTCCTCCTGGTGTCAAGCTTAGAAAGTGGTCACATAAGAGTCTGCTAGGAAGCACAGCAGGTAGGGCATTTGTCTTGCACACAGCCAAGCTGGGTTCGATTCCTCCGTCCTCTCGGAGAGCCCGGCAAGCTACTGAGAGTATCCTGCCCACACGGCAGAGCCTGGCAAGGTCCCCGTGGTGTATTCGATATTCCAAAAACAGTAACAACAAGTCTTACAATGGAGACATTACTGGTGCCTGCTCGAGCAAATTGATGAACAACGGGAGGACAGTGGTAGAGTGCTACAGGAAGATCATCCATGAAGTAACTAGTGAGGGCTCCAGTGCCCTTTGTCCGGGTAGGCTTGCACACTGTGATGCCAGCGCCTCTGTTCTGTGTCAGGATGCCCCAGGCTACCTGGATGCAGGATGAACGAGCAGGTTCCTTCTTGTCTGTAGGACTTAGGACTTGGACACCTAAAGTTTTCTTTCCGAATCGTGGATGGTGTTGGGTGAAGGGAAAAGTCTGACTGCTTAGATGCGCAGAGTAGCCTGACATGTTTCTCAGGAGGATCCGAGGAGGGAGGCCTGGAGGTTGCTAAGAGATTGTCGGATGAGGAGGAGCCTGATCAGCTCTGAGACAGGGTAGAACTGGGACCCGAACCAGGGAGAGTGTTTGTACAAGAAATGCAATGAGAAAAGGGGTTGGGTAGAGGCAGATATACTCGGCCTTGGAAGGATGTTAGGTTTGGCTCTACTGGGAAGCCACAGGAAGGTTTTACGCAGAGGAAGATGGAAGATGGTGAGTGGACTCATGATAGATCACTTGGGAATTGTCCAAGTCCAGACAAGAGATGGTGGTGTTGAAGCTGACGGGTGCTTTTATTGTATTGAAATGGCTGGCCTTGGGTAGTGGGTGAGGAGCAAAATATGAAGTCCTCGGGATATTGTTCCAGATATAGGACCTCAACTTTTCTGAGTCTTGGGGGTTTATTTTTTGGTTTGTTTTTTTAATTATACCTGTCAGTGCTGGGGGTTTCTTCTGACTTAGGGGGTTCAGATGATTCTGGGGATTTATTTAGGGGCTCCTGCAAACTAAGTATGTGCACTAGGCTCCGACCTCTCTCCCATGCCCGAAATTCACTTTTTTCTGAAGAGAACACTCCTCTTCTCAAATATGCCTTCTTGCAGGTCTTCACTATGGTCCAGAAATAAAATCAAACCTAGTTATCTATTTTTTTTTTATTTTTGGGTCACGCCTGGCAGTGCTCAGGGGTCACTCTTGGCTCTGCACTCAGGAATTACTCCTGCCTGACGGTGCTCGGGAGACCACATGGGATGCTGGGGATTGAAGCCGGGTAGGCTGCGTAGTACAGCCCTACCCGATGTACTATAGCTACAGCCCAGTTATCTGATTTTTAAGGCAAAATTCTTTCAAAGAGATTTCTCTACTCAATGATCTTTCAAGTAGAGACTTTAGAATTTGTATTCTTAGAAGACCTGAGTGACCTTCCATGACATATTTGACCTTAAGTTGCTCTTTCTCTCCTCTTTCAGGTTGACCAGTATCTCTACCACATGCGTCTGTCAGATGAGACCCTGCAGGAGATCTCGAAGCGATTCCGCAAGGAAATGGAGAAAGGGCTTGGAGCTACCACCCACCCCACGGCTTCTGTCAAAATGCTTCCCACCTTTGTGCGGTCGACTCCAGATGGGACAGGTATCTGAGGGCATCTCTAGGGTTTCCCCTGTGGTGCTGAGAGAAACTTGAGTAGCTTTACTCAGGGACCCACAGAATGATGTGTCTTTGCTTCCCGAGCCTCAGAAGCCCTTTGTTTTCCATCTACTGTAGTCGAAAAGACAATTTTGCTCATTTTGGGATTTTCTGGCACCTCAGAGAGCGCGCAGCATAAGCCACCGGCCATAGCATTTACTGCCTGGATCGTCCGACTGGTACATTCCATGGGCTTGCTGGAGGAGCAGTGTGGTACACATTGTCCTAGATTGTCTCCTGAAATCTCGTGAAAATGAGAAGTTCAAATAAACATAGGGAGAATGTGAAGAGCCCCAGTGATCAGCAAGGCATTAAGGGCTCAGGAATTGAACACCGAGGACCAGGCAGGCTCAGTCAGACACAGAATGTGCACCTGGGAATATTGAAGCTGGAGGGAAAGGTTGTACTGGCTGGGGCTGGAACACCGAGGCCCTACAGACACGCCCAAAGCTGTTTTTTCTTTAGGAAACATTTGGGGTGGGGATTGGGGGATGGCTCAGGGGCTTGAGTTCCCATGGGCTCTTAGAATAGCTCAGGGGGAATGAAAGCCTGAGCACTGCTGAATGTGTCCCCCACCGCGCCCCCCAGAGGAAACATTGGGAGTAACTGAAAAGTTTTCAGGGGTATGAGCAAAGGTGCCCCTCTTCAGCAATATGTGTGAAGGGGCAGTCATGGCCGCTTACAGGACAAAAGAGGGGGCCCTAGTGGGATGTGCTGGATGTAAGGGGAGAGCCTTTATATCTGCCCTGGGACAGGATGTGCAGTTCCCCAGCTATGTGGGAGGTGGAATGCCACAGAGAGGGAACACAAGTGTGTCAGCCCTTTCACCAAACAGCCCTTCAGCATGTTCCCTCAGCGCAGTCTCATGGAATCTACCCTCCTCCACCTGCGCCCCTTCCCCTCTGCCCCCCCATTTTATTTTTTTATTTTATTTTGTTTTTTCCCCCCAAGGCGTATTTGATATGCCAAACACAGTAACAACAAGTCTCACAACGGAGACGTTACTGGGCCCTCTTGAGCAAATCAATGAACAACAGGAAGACAGCGCTACAGTGCTATTTTTTTTCTTTTTGGGTCACATGATGCCCAGGAGTCCTGGCTCTGCACTCAGGAATTACTCCTGGCGGTACTGGGGAGACCATATGGGATTCCAGGGATCAAACGCTGGTCAGTTGCATGCAAGGCAGTTGCATGCAAGGCAAACGTACTATCACTCCGCCCCGCTCCTCTCCTCCTCCTCCTCACCCCCCATTTTAGACATGAGGAGCCTGTGGGGCCTAGGAAGCAGGAAGGGAGGAGAAAGGCCTGAGGGGTTGCTGCAGGCAGGGGAAGAACCAGGAGGCTGGAGCCTGAGGCCTGGAGAGAGGAGAGAGCGCTAACCTGGTCCCTGAGGACATCTTCAGAGAGGTCACGGGATGAGGGGGACGGACGCATGCGCCAGAGAGGCCGTGTGCATGTGCCACCTGCCTGCTGTGTCCTTGAGACTTTCCTGTGGGCGAGCCTCGAGGAACCAGGGCTGTCTTGAAACTTGGCACCGTTCTGTGATGCCTAAAGTAAATCTGTGTTTGCCCAAGTCGCAGGACACTGAGTGGACCCAATGTGTTGGGTGTGACCTTGCTCAGGATTCTTGCCCACGTGTTTGCCTCAGAGGCCTCCGGTATAACCCTCAGATGCCCTCCGGATTGGCATGTGGCCTGTGCCTGCCGCTCCCTCTGACTGGGTACCACGCCCGCTTCTTCCTTTCGGTTTGACATTCTCACCCCTTTACTAGCTCCTCCAGGCCAGAGGTCTGCCTTTACTTCAGGCGCTAGTCCTGTCACATGCCCTGGCTCTTGACCTCAGCTCTTCTTGTGGACTAAAAGGTTTTCTGAGCTCCTACTCATCGCTCACAGAACCCTTGAAGGGAGCCACAGGTTCATCTACCTTGTTTTATTTTAAAAGATGAGGAACTCGAAGACTAAGATGGCCAATTATTTGTCCAGGGCCAGGAAGGTAATGAGCAGCTGAATCAGGATTCAAGCTCCTCATAGATGCCAAAGGTTAGCATTGAGACTGAAAATACCACCCATTGTGTATTTTCCATGTGTGTATGTCTTCGTGCCCAGGAACACACAGCACAGGCTCAAATTAAAGTGCTTTGAGATGGTCTAGGGGCTGTATTATGGCCAGTATTCTAGGCAGGTGAATTGGCTGGTTGGGGGAGAAGTAGGTATGAAGCAGGCTTTTCAAAATTTTCCTTGCCTTCCTCCTGGATTGAGAAGGTACAGCAATCTCCTCTTCAAGTTTGCCATCATGCTCTGTGTGGTACTTAGCCTCTTTCTCCGACCTCTGACCAGAGTTCTGGGAGCCTGTGTCTCCCCTCTGCCCCAGTTTGGAGCAAGCAAGTCTGGCCTGTGGCTCCCTTGAATGTGAGTGCCCTGAAGGAGGACAGGAGTCAGCCTGCAGTTTTCTGAGGCAGATGGTGTAGGACAAGACTGGTCTGCCTACCTTCCTGTCTTCCTGTCACAAGACTTTGGTGCTACCAGAGTGCTTCTTTGCAAGCCCAAATCCTGTGGTATTGATGGCGATATGTCTGGTGAACACGGTGTATTGGAATGTTCCTTTTGCTTATGCAGAGCAGTTGCCCTTGGGAGTGGTGACAGCCAGGCTGTTGGAAACCTGGCCCTCAGCCCTGCATTCCTCGCTGGCTGGGGGTTCATGGTTTACTTCTCCACTCTGCTCTTGGGCACTTGGCCTTTTCTCTTTGATAAAATAAGGTGGATCTGACTATCTCAATCTGTCTTGGTTATGTTCTAGAATATTTCCCAGGTTCTTGGAAATACTGTAACAAGTGCAACATCCTTAATGTCCATCCTCTGGGCACAGTGCAGAATACAGTCATGGCTGAGTCATTGTAAAGTATGAGATTGATTTCTGTTCATGTGCTCTAAACTCACTTATGTGTGTGTGAAGGGTCAAGGACATAACTATACCATCAATAGTGGTGATCCTGGCACACAAGGTTGGCAATAACTAGTAAAGTTATAAAATAAACTAGTATTATAAAATAACTAGTAAACCATGAAAATACATGGGTGTGGCAGCTCAGCAAATTTTACTTCCAATTCTCTCTTGAACAAACTTTCATAGGAACCCAAAGAGACATCTCCAAGAATGTTTGATGTCTATTTGTTCAAAATGATGGCACGTGGTAAACAGTTTATTGAATATCCATATCATGAGTATTATACAGCTCATTGCAAAGCCAGATACATGAAAAACATGAGAGAAGAAAGTTACATGAGACAGAATTCTTAACAGTTGAATGAAAATTAAAATATCTCACAAAACAATTGCTTATGGATGCACATGGTCATAAAATGATTTTTGAATATTAATTACGAAGGTTGGAGATATAGGTCAGTGATAGGTAGACCACTTGCATCGCGTGTGTGAGAGATCCAGGGTTTAATTCTCAGCATCACAAAAAAATCCAACAAAGTAAAACTAGAGAATGTACATCAGCTGGCAATAGGGGTTGTATCTGGAGAGAGAGAAAGGAAGATGGAGCTTGGGAGGGAAACATGGAGGAATGTGACTAAAAGTAGGCAAAATCAAGGCTTTCCATTTTATGTTTTAGATGGGGGAGGGAGAGGGAGGAGACAAGGGGGAAGAGGAAGAGAGAGAGTAGAAGGGGGAGAGGGAGAGCGAGATGCAAGTGCTCAACTGAGAGAGAGAGAGAGAAGGAGGAGAGAGGGAGAGAGAATGCAAGTGCTCAACTGAGTACAGACTGGGTGCAAGAGGCCTGGATTTGATCCTTCACACAATATGGTTTCCCAAGCACTTCTGGAAGTGACCCACAGACACAGATATGGGAGCACGCCCTGAGTACTGCTTGGGTGTGGCCCCCAAACCAAGCAAACTAATAAACCTAAATCAATTTGATGTTTTGTCTATTAGGGAATGGGCTGAGTTACGACATGTTGCTGTGTGGATTGACAAATGTTCAGTAGATAAAGTCTGCCTATCCAAAAGAAAACTCTCAGGACGGGGGAGGTGGCTCAGTAGTACTGTGTGTGCTTCCCAGGCAAGAGTCTCCTGGGTTTGATCCCCGGTACTGCAAAAAAGGAAAAAAGATCAAAGAAGAGTTGCCTTGGTTATTGGCATCTGAGGGCTGAGAGGAGCTGCAGTTGTGGGTGTGGACTGTGCTTCTCTTAGATGTTGTCACAAAGCTCAGACCCTTACTGGTACACCCACTTCGTTACCCAAGTCACAGACTTTGTTACACTGGGCCCTGCGAGGGCTTAGGTTTCTCTTCCATAGAAACCTGGAGTTCTATGTTCTAGCTGTGTCTACTCAATGTTAACCTATGCAGAATCTTTCTCAGTCCTTCCCAGAATTACTTTTTGATTCTAGGAAATTAAAACTGATTCAAATCTCTGGTCATCAGGGAACCAATTCTTAAATAATCACTTTCTAACTTTTCAAAACTATATACTGTATGCTCACACAGTATTGGGAAAGAGGAGTAAGGAGAGGCTGCTAAAATCTCAGAGCTGGGATGAATGGAGACATTACTGGCGCCTGCTTGAGTAAACCAATGAACAACTGGATGACAGTAACAGTGACAGTGATACTCACACCCTATACATATTATGCACATTATGCATATATCACATCATATGAATCAACATGCATATAAATATTTATATGCAACAGCAGAAAGGTTTCAGGAACCATGTTTATTCTTGAAATGTGATACTATC
>JAOXYA010032679.1:0-12917 GCA_028565675.1 Sorex palustris
AACACATACCCTGCCCTTATGGATTGGGAGAATTAACATTGTCAAAATGGGAATACTCCCCAAAGCATTATACAGATTTATCCCTATAAGGATACCCATGGAATTTTTCAAAGAAATTGATCAAATGCTCCTGAAATTCATATGGAACAATAAATCTCCATGAATAGCTCAAGCAATTTTTAGAGGAATAAAAATGGGAGGCATCACTTTCCCCAACTTCAAACTGTACTACAAAGTGGTAATAATTAAAGCAGCTTTAGATTGGAATAAAAACAGATCCACAGACCAATAGAATAGGGTTGAATATCCTTACACACACCCTCAAATATACTAATCTTTGATAAGGGAGCAAGAAATATGAAGGGGAGCATGGAAAGCTTCTTTTACAAGTAGTGCTGGCAAAACTTGACAGTTACATGCAAAAAAATTAACTCCCTCCTCTATCTAACACCATGCAAAAAGTCAGATAAAAACGGATCAAAGACCTCAACATCAGATCAGAATTCATAAGGTACATTGAAGAAAAGGTAGGTAAAACCCTTCACAATATCGAAGCTAGAGGTATCTTTACCTCTAATTAATTTCCAGCAAACTATATGGTCCCTGAGCCCCGCCAGGAGTAATTCCTGAGTGCAGAGCCAGGAGTAACCCCTGAGCATAGCCGGGTGTGACCCAAAAAGAAAAAAGAAATAGAAACAGTGACCAGGATACAAAGACAGCCTACAGAATGGGAAAGGATATTTACCCAATACTCTTCTGATAAGGGCTAATATCAAAGATACTGTATAAAGGCACTGGTTGAACTCTACAAGAAAAAAAAATCTAATCCCCTCAGAAAATGGGGCGATGAAATAAACAGAGACTTTCTCAAAGAAGAATTTCAAATGGCCAAAAGACACATAAAAAAATGCTCTTCATCACTAATCATCAGAGAGATGCAGATCAAGACAACAATGAGATACTATCTCACACCACAGAGGCTGACACACATCCATAAAACTAGAGTTACCAGTGCTGGTGTAGATGTGTGAAGAAAGGGACTCTCTTTGTTGGTGAGAATGCCGACTGGTCCAGTTTTTTTTGAAAAACAATATGGCTGTTTCTCAAAAAACTAGAAATTGAGATTCCATTTGATACAGCAATACTACTCCTGGGAATATACCCTAGGGGGCCAAAAACACACATCAGAAGCACCATCTGCACTCCTACGTTCATTGCAGCACTATTCACAATAGCCAGAATCTGGAAACAACCTGAGTGCCCAAGAACAGATGAATGGATAAAGAAACTATGGCACATATACACAATGGAATACTATGCAGCTGTTAGGAAAAATGAAATCATGAAATTTGCCTAAATGGATGTACATGAAGAGTATCATGCTCAGTGAAATGAGTCAGAAGGAGAGGAACAGATTTGAATGACTGCATTCATTTATGGCATATTAAAAATATATAGTAGAAGACTAATATCCATGGTCAGGGAAAAGAAGGGCTAAGAGGACTGGTCAGTGGTTGGAATCAGCAACAAGTGGTGTGGGGTGGAGGGTAGGTAAGATAGAGAAGAGACCAGTATGACAATAATAGCTGTACAAGATCTGAGAGCAAAAAGTAGATAAAGGGATATTCTGGATAATCTTTCAGTATCAACACTGCAAACCACAATACCCAAAGGAAGAGAGAAAAGGAGGGGTAGAGGGAGAGACAGAAACAGAGACAGAGACAAAAGGAAAGTCCCTGCCATAGAGGCAGGCTGGGGATGGGGGTTGGAGGGATGATAGGAGGAAATCTGGGGACACCGGTGCTGGGAAATGTATACTGACGGAGGGATGGGTGTTGGAATACTGTATGACTGAAATTTAATTATGAATAGCTTTGTAAGAGTCTATCTCACATTGATTCAACAAAACAAAACAAAAATAAAATAGTTTCTGGCATATGAGAAGGGTGCTGGTTAAATATGTTGAATGAAATAATGGAGCTTGAATTCAGTTGAATGGGTTTTGAATAAAACTTCAGAATAAATTAGGCTTTGTTCCCCAGTGGTGCCAAGTGTGGGACCTAGGGCTTCACGAAGAGCTCTACTGCTGCCGCTGGACTACATCCCAGGCAGAATAAATCTGGTTTCACCAGATCTTGTAAAGATGTCAGTCTAAAAAATCTGGAGAGGCTTGCTCTGAATTCAAGCCCGTGTTCTCCCTTGAACATGTATCTCACTTGCTTATCTATATATTTCTTTGCTTGCATATTTCCACTCTGGAAAAGCCTATGTTCTCTCCATATGACATACTTCTCTCTTTCTCTGCCCTCATAGCTTTCTAAATATATTTTTAAAGCTATCTTACTTCATACAATAAAGAGAAAGGAAGTATTCAACAAGGAGGAAGTGAGGGGACTGAACATGAAAGTGTCACATATGAAACCCTATCAGCAATAGTACTATAAAGCACAGTTTCAAGTTATTTTTTTTTCAAAGTGTTTCTTATAGAAGCAGGTGGGTGAGTGGGAGAGAGAAATGGAGTTGGGGGAGGGAAGTGGACATTGGTGAAGTATATTGAAACATTGTATTTCTGAAACCTAATCATTAATAAATTTGTAATTCACGGTGAATTTTTTTTCTTTTTGGGTCACACCCAGCGATGCGCAGGGGTTATTTCTGGCTCATGCACTCAGGAATTACTCCTGGCAGTGCTCAGGGGACCATGTGGGATGCTGGGAACCAAACTTGGGTTGGCCGCAAATGCCCTATCCACTGTGCTATTGCTCCAATCCCTCATGGTGAATTTTAAAAAAAAAAAAAAAATTTAAACTCTCTTGTTCCACCAGAAATAAAATAAAATAAAATAAAATAAAAGGCTGACACACTTGTTCTGCATGAAGGAGGCTCAAGTTAAGGTCATGGCACTACATGGTTCCCTGAGCACTGCAGGAGGAGTGACACCTGAGCACAGAGTTGGGAGTAATGTCTAAGCCCTACAGAGTGTGACCCCCCAATAAATAGAAGGGTTCAGTGGACTGTGTTGGAAGAATGATTGGCACCTGAGCAAGTAACACCTAAATTTATACCTAAATCATAAATATCTAAATTCTCGTGAATAAATGTTACCTTCAATTTCTTAAAAATTTATTTCAGAATCTTTTCAATTCCTTTCCCAACTGGCTTCTCGGGAGCGAGGTGGTCAGACAGCAACGTGTGTTTCCCAGGTGCTTGAATGAGTGAAGGTAAAGCTAATTAGGCACTTGGGTGGTTGGGTGGGTGGAGGTGAATTTGATTCTTGGCAGCAAACTATCCCTTATGATGATGTTCACAGACTAAATTAACCCATTAACGGTTAAATTCCCCTCCCCATTCTCTTCCCTTTGTTGTTGGTTTTTACTGACGGTTGGTGGTGGTTACTGAGTTACACACATACCTGGCTATTGTGCTCACTCTTCTGGTTGCGCTGCTCACCAGAGGTTGTACACGTTTAGTTGCATGCTCACAAACCTGGCTCTGCTCCAGAGATATACATGTTATTTCAGCATTGGGGCCTTCAGGGGGGAGGCAATCACAGAGCCACCAGGATTGAGCTCAGTGCAGATGAGCACACCAGGGACAGAACTGGCAGCCTCTTGCTTGCAAAGCAGACAACTTGCACCACTGAACCATCCCCTGGACCTCAACAATTTCATTTCTATCAAGTTTTTCATAACTAGGGGGGAAATGAAAGTTAATGAGAGAGAATTTTTGTATCTATATGTATGGCTACATGCATGGCTATATAAACAAATCTTTATAAGCCATTGAGATTGACATGGAATATACAACAAGCTTCTTATTTTTGAAGGGAAGGGGATCACATTAGGTGATGACTGAACACCACTCCAAGTAATACTGGGGAGCTACCTCAAGATTTCCAAAGGCAAGGCATGTGCTCTAGCCCTTTAAGTCTTCTCCCTGGCCTCCAGGCTTCTGTTTCTATTAGAACAAAATTACCACCTTTACTCACTGATTCCCCTGTTGCTATCATATTACTGTTTCACAGCTGGGTACTGTTGTGGATAATTGGGTAGTTAACAGTGGAGGTAGCCAGATCAAATTTATTGAAGGAAAGATTATATTGTTAAGTTCATATATAATGATCATCCTTGCCACAATGACCAGTTTCTTCAGTTGTTCACTAAAGCATAGGACTTTTCTGCTTTTCCGTTGAGTCCAAAGAGCTAATAGTTTCCTTTCCCCAAATAGTAATTGGAGTCTCACTGTTGCTTTATCTTGCCCTGTTGATTACTTCGAAATATCCCATATTTCTTCTGGAAATTTTAACTTGGGGCACACTCCCAGGCTAGTATGCTCTGATTTTCAGCATTGAAATTATTTTGCTCAACAGTGGTTTTTGTTTTAGTCTTTTTTTTTTTTTTTTACTATTTTTGGTCACACCTGGCATTGCCCAGGGCTTACTCAAGTCTCTGTGCTCAGGGATCATTCCTATTTGTGCTTGGTAAACTACACACAATCCCAGGATTAAACTGTATGCAAGGCGAGCACCCTAACTCTTATGCTACAGTTTCAGTCCTTAACTTAGTTTTTAAAAAATACACTAGATGAAATAAACTTAAAGATCTGGAAAACATGTTTGACATGCACAAGGCCCCAAGTTCTATCCCCAGAACTACATGGATGGACCATAAGCACTGCCCAACATAGCCCGGGGCCCCCAGCACCATCAAGTTGACCACCAAAAATATTAGGCCTGCACTGCTGACCCAATTATCAGATTGAGAATCACGGGAAATGACCCTTGGGTCTCTGAACACTGCTGGGAGGAATGAAAAAAGAAATCTACTGGAAATGTATAAATTTACTGACAAATTGTGAATCAGAAGAACTAGGTCAACACACAGAACTTGCTACATAATAAAGAGGGATTTTGTTTTGTTTTTATTTTGTTTGTTTTTTGTGGGGCCTCACCTGGTAGTGCTCAGGGGTTTCTCCTGGCTCTACATTCAGAGATCACTCCTGGCAGGGCTCAGAGAATCATAGTTGGTGTCAGAGATCAAACCCAGGTTCTCTGCATGCAAGGCAAACACCTTATTTGTTGTATTCTCTCTAGAACCCTAAAATGTTGCTTTAAATAATTAGCACTGTAGCACTGTTCTCCCATTGTTCATCGATTTGCTCGCATGGGCACCAGTAACATCTCCATTGTGAGACTTATTGTTACTGTTTTTACATATTGAATACAACATGGGGAGCTTTCCCAGGGTCTGCGGTGGAGGCAGGATACTCTCGGTAGCTTGCTGGGCTCTCCAAGAGGGATGGAGGAATCGAACCCGGGTCGGCCGCATGCAAGGCAAATGCCCTATCCTCTGTGCTATTGCTCCAGCACAAAAATTATTTAATTTAAAATCATTAAATTTGCATTATTTTGTTAAAAGCATCAGATAATCAAAACATCCACCTTACATAAAATAGTACCAGAAAGGACCAAAGAAAATTAAAGTCTATGGCTCTAAAATACATGAGCAATTACATATGCATTTTCAAAATAAAAATAAAATATATTATTTCTTCAATTAGATATATTACTTCTGTAATTATAACTATAATAGCTAGTTATATTTCCTTTATCTCTCCTGCCATCTCAGCCAGTCGGGAGTTTTACTCTTGGGATGATCCAAACAACCATTTCTGATGGGTCCTAGTTAGTGTTGCACTATTCTTCTGTTTAGTCTTAACAGACAGGTCATTCCTAGTAATTTTCCCGAAGTGTTGCTTGTGCTCTAGGCTTATTCTTCTCTCACTCGGTTTTGTATATGTGATCCTATTTCGCTTCCGATTATATCTCTTTGATAATTCCAGCCAAACAGAGATCTTTTTTGTCCTATTAATCCAGCTGTATAAGGATTAATAAAAAATGATAAGGTTACAATTTCAGCTTTCAGTACAGTGAAACCCTTGTTCTGTATGGCAGTACAAAATAGTCCTCCTCCTCCTCCTCCTTCTCCTCCTCCTCCTCCTCCTCTTTTCCTTCTCCTTCTCCTCCTCCTCTTCCTCCTCCTCTTCTCCTTATTTCTCCTCCACTTCCTCCTCCTCTTCTTCTCCTTCTCCTTCTCCTCCCCCTCATCCTCATCCTCCTCCTTCTTCTTCTTCTCCTTCTCCTTCTTCCTTCTTCTTTCTCTCTGAGGCTAAAACTCAAGAATATTCCTTGGGTATTCAGTTTATTTTTACTTTGGGTATACTAAGATGTTTAAGAACAAGAAGTAAACCAAGAATTGAAAGAACAAGAAGTAAACATCATTTGTTCTATTTTTTTTTGTTGGGGGGGTGGGCACATCGAGCAGTGCTAAGGAGTTACTTCTGGTTCTGCTCTCAGGAATCACTTCTGGAAATGCTCAGGGGACCATATGGGATGCCGGAGATTGTACTAAGGTCGGCTGCATGCAAGGCAAATGCCCTATCCACTGTACTATCACTCCACCCCCAAGAAGCAAACATTTTTCAAGTGAGTGGCTAGAGGTAAACATTGAAAAGCATTTACTACCATTTTATCCCTTTGGTTTTCAAAACCATGTGTTCTGGTTGTAAGAAAAAGAGCACTGTATCTCAATTACAATACCTCGCGGGGGCTGGAGAGATAGCACAGTGGGTAGGGCGTTTGCCTTGCACGCAGCTGACCCGGGTTCGATTCCCAGCATCCCATGTGGTCCCCTGAGCACCGCCAGGGGTAATTTCCAAGTGTGGAGCCAGGAGTAACCCCTGAACATTGCTGGGTGTGACTCAAAAGGCCAAAAAATATTTTTAATTTTTTAATGAATCACCGTGAGGTGCAGTTAGATTTACAAACTGTCATGCTTACGTTTCAGTCATACAACGATGCAGTGCCCATCCCCCCAGCAGTGCCCCCACGGCTTGGAAGCCAGCCTCACATGCCGGGTGGGGGAAAAGGCAGCTGAGATAGAAAAGGGACCACCAAGTAAAAAGATGCTTGGAGGGCTCACTCAGGATGGGTGGGTGCGTGCTGAAAATAGACTCTAGACCTGCATGCTTTTAGAAGGTGGGGAACGACAAGGAACTGTGTGTTGTCATTGTTCTTGAGCCATATCACCAGAGCCCAGCTGTCGAGGAGAAAATGGAAATGCTCCGTTTCACGTGTACTGGGGACAATGGGAGACTGACAATGGGGACTCTATGCTGCGCCCACCTCCCTTCGCAGCCCAGGGTGCAGCATCAGAGGAACTGAGGAGACAGGTCCGGGCCAGCTGCTACATCATGGGTCCCCTCGCAGGCTGAGACCTCGTTCTAGAGCCGAGAAATTCCAGGTCTCCACACACACACCACCGCTTCATGATGAAAGGTCTAGTTACGGGAGTTCCTTCTACGGAGAAAAATTATTTTTAACCTCAGGAAAAAAAGTCACTGGGCACTTTCACCAGTGTAAGAGACATTTTGAAGAGATGGGGAAGACGTTGAAACTCGACTCAGAAGTGGAGCGTTTTGCAGTGATTAGAGCAGGAATTTAAACAGCGATGAGTAATAGCCAAAGTGTTTCGAGGATAAACTAGACAGCAGGCAAGAACAAAGAGGCAATGCCAGTGGAGGGCTGGAAAAGTCTGAAAAAGAGCCACAGAGAAATGCTAGAGATAAAAAAAAAAAAACCAATAGCGCCGTAACCAAAATGAAGAATGTCTTTGATGGGCTTATTAGCAGACTCGCTGCAGAGAAGGAATCTCTGGGGTTGAGAATATCTCGAGAGACACAATCACACTGAGAATAGAAAAGGAAAATAAAGATAAAAGTGAAAAGAGAACAGAATATCCAAGAACAGCGAGAAACCACACATGGATAACATACACATACTGGGAGCACCAGCAGAAGAAAGAAGGGAACCAAGTAAATATTTGAGACTACCAGGAACAAAACATTCCCTCAGTGACTATAGATAGTAAACCACAGATCCCGAAAGAAGCAGAAAACACCAGGCAAGATGAATGCAAAACCCAAACAAACAAAAACACTGTGCTTAAGGATATCGTCTTCACACTACAGAGAGTATAAAGAAAAAAAGCCCAGGTAGAAGGCAGAAAAGCAACACTTAGCAGTAGAAGAATGGATAAACACCGTGTTCTTCTGGTTCCTCAAAAACCACATTCACAGAGGAGAGCAGGGAAGGGATTCTGGGTCTCCAGGGACAAACAGCCAATCTGGAATCTAAAGCCAGAGAAATCCTTCCAAAGAGAAGAAGAAACGAAGTTCATTCCTCAAACAAAACCAGAAAGAATTGGTGTTGGTTGACCTGCCCAGCAAGAAATAAGACTTTTCCAGGAAGTATGAGCACCCCAGTGGTGCTCAGGGTTTCCTCCTGGCTCTGAGCTCAGGGATCTCTTCTGACAGTGCTCAGGGACCGTCTGGAATGCCAGGGATCGAAGTTGGGTCAGCTGCATGCAAGGCAAACACTGTCCACTGAACTGTCTCTCCAGCCCCACTGTAAGGAATATTACAGAGAGACAGGAAGGACACAGGTGAGACACTTAGATCTACATAAAAGAAGCAAGGGTGTTGGCTAGGAAATGAAGGAAGGGGGAAGAAACTTGTGTCTTCCTTATTCTTCACTCATAAACAGATAACGACTTGTTCACAGTGATAGCAAAAAGAGTGGAAGGAACTTAGATGCCCATGAATGGATCAATTTCACAGGAGATCGCGGGGAGATGTTAGGATTAGTTTGCTGAAATAAGGTGTTCCGGGTGGGCGAGAGATCACAGAGTTTAAGGGGCATATCCTGCCCGGAGCCAACCCAGTTCCATCCCTGTCACTGCATATAGTCCTTTCGCCCAGTTAGGAGAAATCCCTGAGCACAGAATCAGGAGTAAGCCCCAAGTACAGCCGGCTGTGGCCCCCAATGAAAATAAATAAGGTCCTTCTCCTCCCCATAAAATGCCATATTCAGACATGCTATGCTGGGGACCAAGCACAAGTTCCACCCCAGAACTATCTCCAGATTGCTTTTACTTGAAGGTGAATGTAGATTTGTTGTGAATGCAGATTTCAAGTTTCAGAGTGATCACTTTGAAATGTTTAAAAAGGAAGCACCATTGATCTACTGAGGCAGGATAGAAAATTAAATCTTGTAATATGGACTTCTTTAAATGAAGTCATAAAAAAAGTCTTACAAAATGTCCAATTAAAAATAAAAATAAATAAAACGGAGTGATAGCACAGTGGGTAAGGTGTTTGCCTTGCACGTGGCTGACCCTGGTTCAAATCCCAGCATCCCATATGGTCCCCTGAGCACTGCCGGGGTAATTTCTGAGTGCAGAGCCAGGAGTAACCCCTGTGCATAAATCATGCTGCAAAAATAAAAATTCATCAAATAAATAAAGAAAAATAACACGGAAAAGAATGAAAAGATAGCTAGAAGAGTTATAATGGTCATAATAAATTCAGATAAACTTTAAAGCAGGGACAGTTAGGGATAAAGAGGGGAACGTTATAGGTCTAACATGTATGTCCCTAATAACAGAGACCTGAACGTGTGAGGTCAGAACTGATACAACAAAGAGAAGGAGATGAATCCACTATTCTGGACACATCGACACCCACGGGAGCAAATGGACAGATTAAGCTGGAGAGAAAGTGAGTAAGGATAGAGTTGGACTCAGGGCGCTGCCAGTCAGCTATAGTGGTTTCTGTTGACCCCATCAGTGCCCAGCCTCTATATTCATCTCCAGCTCCTTTAAAACAGTCTCTAAGAGAGATCCCATTCTGCACCGTAAGATATATTCCACAGACTTGAATACTAGGTATTATGTGATATCTGCATTTAGACCACAATAGAATTAAACTAGAAATGAGTAATCGAGAGAGTGCCACAAAACAATAATGAGCTTGTTTAATCTCACAAAAAAGAGATTAAACAATAATGTGCTTCCAAATAAAGAACAAAGAAGAAAGGTCAAGAGAAAATCATAAGAATATTTCAAACTAATTGCTGTATCACTACCGTCCTGCTGTTTATCAATTTCCTCGAGCAAGCACCAGTAATGTCTCCATTCGTCCTAACTAATTTCAAACTGACAATGAAAATACAACTTCCAAAAATTTTGTAGGATGTAGTGAGGGAATTGTGCAGAAGGAAGCCTGCGGCATTGGGGTTATAACAAGTATAGAAAAGAAAAGCTGATTGTAATCCAGCATTTGTGGATTAGAAAAAGAAGGGTAAAATAACGCCAAAGTGAACAGAAGAAAAGGAAATAGTAAAAATTAAATAAGTCCCTGATGCTGAAAATTGGGAATCAATACAGAAACAAATGAGCCAAAAACTGATTCTCCAAAATGATAGTTTTTTACAGAGAAATGATGCTTATGACTAAGATCCAAAATCAAAAAGGGGCATTATGACATATCCTGGGACATCAAAAGTGAATCAAGGAATATTATCAACTCTATTCCCATACCCTTGATCAACTACAGCTTTGAGAGGCACAATCTGCTGAAACTCAAAGAAGCAGGAATAGACCATGTGAAAAATTGCCAAGCTATTAAGTACATAAAATGATGATGATGATTATAATAATAATAATAATATTCCAGAGGAGAACTCCAGACCCCCAGGGGTCCCCTAGAAATTCCTACCATTTACAGGCAATTCAATTCTAGAGATTCAGAATACTATAAAATGTGTAAGAGAAATCAATTCTCAATCATATCTCCCAAAAGTAGGGACAGAAGATACTTCCTAACTTATTCTATGAGACCAGTATCACCCTGAGACTCAAACTACATGAAGACACCCCAGGAAGAGAAAAAATGTAGACATTACTGCTTATGAACAGAAATGCACCAATCCCAGACCAAATATTCATTCCCAACCAATGCTGTTGTAACAGTTCATGGATAAAGTTCACAGAGCACTTCATGTGGTTCATACACTTCATGGACAAAGTTCATATAGCACTTCCAAGATAAAGCACAGCATGTCTAAACTCAGTAATGGACAAATAACGGCCAGAGGGATTTATCTTCAAGACTTGCTCGACATTTAATAATCAACTGATGAATGCAGGATGGAATTGTGGTCTGTAGACAACTGGGACACTTCTCAGCTATGAGGAAAGCTGAGTCACTCGGTTGGGGAGAGTATTAAGCTGAGTGAAGTGAGTCAGAAGGAAAAAGACTGTCACCCAGCCGTGTCACTCATATACAGAACATGAAAAAAAACACAAAGGGCAAATACCACCCCTCACCCCGGCCCCCGCAGCGAAATCAAACTCCAAGGTAGTGCCACAAAGAGGCAAGACAGGGGGTCAGAAAGAGCATCCTTTGTGGTGGTGATACAGACCCGGTGGCAGGGTGGGGAAGTAGTGTGGCAAGTTTTAAACCAGGCACCAAATTAAAAAAATCATAATGAAAGAGGAATAGCACTGTAGCACTGTCCTCCCGTTGTTCATCGATATGCTTGAGTGGGCCCAGTAACGTCTCCATCAATCTCCTACTTGATTTCAGTTTCAGTGTGACCCTGTTTGTTTGTTTGTTTGTTTGTTTTTAAATCCCAGCATGTGATTTGGGGGATCTGGACAAACTTCATTATGAAGTTTATCTAGAGAGGGAAAAGATTCAGAATAGCTGTCTCATCTCTTTGATGGTCAATGGTCAATGTCCCCAGCCCAGGTCACTAGAGATAGGAACTTCTTATGCTCTGGTGACTGTATGAGACTCAGGCGTCAAGCCAAGAACGGGCTGCTTTTTCTGGAGAATGGACTTTTTTGGAGGGTAGGTGGACTACACCCAGTGCTCTGGGCTCTGTGGTCAGGGATCACAATTGGAAGTACTCAAGGGACTATATACTGAGCCTGGGATTCCAGCCTGTATTGGTCACGCACAAGGCAACCACCAAACACCCTGACTCTTTCCTGCTTATTGTATTTTCAAATGGGGGACGGGCTTGAGGGTCTGGGGTTTTAATTAGTCATGCTAGTCCCACTGATATCTTCACCTCCCATAGGTCTTCCCATAGGAATGCTATAGCATTCCAACATGTGTGTTTGGGAGGAATCACACCTTCAGCCCATAACAATAACCCAGCGATGTTCAAGGTGGGAAGCCCAGAGGGTGGGCAGACCACCTTCAAGATGTACTATAAAACTCCCCTGACTCAGGCAGTGGTATTGGCAGAAGAATAAGCAAATCAATCAGGAGGAAGTTGATGAAGGGAAGTTGACACTGGTGGTAAGATTGGTTTTGGAACCCTGTATGCCTGAAACTGAACTATAAATAACTTTGTAAATCAGGATTTCTTAATAAAAATAATTAAAAAACAAAAGATATCCCAGAAGCAGACTCCCTTAATGATAATGAGCTGATCTGTGACCAAGAAGGTGAAATACTAAAGATGAAAAGGTGGTCTTGTCAACAAATATTGCAGGACAAACCATAACACCCAAAAGGAGAGAGAGAGTAAAAGGGAATGTGCCTGCCACAGAAGCAGGGGGAAAGGGATGGGAGTGGCGGGATGGATACTGGGAGCATTAGTGGTGGAGAATGGGCACTGGTGGAGGAGTGGGTACTCCATCATTGTATGCCTGAAACATAATCACGAAAGAACAAAACAAAACCAAAAAACAAATACTGAGAACAAATGGACAATCCATACACAAAACCTTTCATCTAGACACAGACCTTATATTTTGCATTTAAAAGTGAATTTAAAGTGTATTATGAACATGTTGCGTGTGTGTGTGTGTGTGTGTGTGTGTGTGTGTGTGTGTGTGTACAATGTGCTGCTACTTGGATATCACATTAAGCCGATCACGACCATCCTGTTATTCGTCGATTGCCTCGTGCAGGACCCAGTAACGTCTTCTTCGTCCTAGCCCTGAGATTTTTTAAAAAGTGCCATATTCAAGGCTCTTTCAGAGTTAGGAGAATGAGACCCATCA
>JAOXYA010032686.1:0-12916 GCA_028565675.1 Sorex palustris
TGCCCAAACGGCTGCAGGTGAGCAGAAGGGCACAGTTACTGCCCCCAGGGAAGGGAAGGGAAGGGAAGGGGAGGGAAGGGAAGGGGAAAGGGAAGGGAAGGGAAGGGAGAAGGGAAGGGAAGGGAAGGTGACTTCTTTTTTTGTTCATTCGGGGCTGGGGGGTAACAGGGCAACACACCTTGCCGGTGGCAACCTGCTCCCCTGGAACTTCTCTGGGTGGTGCCAGGGAGATGCAGGCCAGCCCAGCCCCGTGGAAGCACCACCTCGCGCTCAGTCACTGATCCAGGTGGCAGGGAATCACTGGTTAGCCCCCAACTCCCTCCCGAAGGAAAGCAAATATTCACCTGGCCGTGAGAACCCCCTCCGTGTGCTGGGCACAGCCAAGGGAACCATAGACACAGGCCAGAGGGAGCACTGGCCAGGCGGGCATTTTGGGGTCCAGGGCCGAGACCACCCCTGTAACTGCATCACCGTGTTTCCGAGTCTTCCAGCCACCCCTCCTGATGTGTGCCCGGGCTGAGAGCAGTTTTAATCAAGACTGATTGGCCAAAGTTTTCATTTTAATCCTGGGGTTTATTTCAAAGAAAGCAGTTTGACAGTCCATGCCATCAGGGATGTTTCTGGAAGAGAAAGGAGTGGAGAGAAGTCAGGTGCGAACAAGCTGCTCTGCTGCTCAGGGTTCTGGGGAGGCTTGGCGAAAGGGAGTCGTCGGCAGACTGAGGCCAGGAGCACGACCTGCCCTCGCCTTCCCTGCCTCTGCCGGCCACAACACAATATCGCGTTCCTTGGACATAAAAGCATCATTCGGACCCGCTTTGTGTTAGAGCAGCGGTACAGCAGCCTCGCAGCTCCCTTCATTCAAACTCTGTTTGGCTGCCGACCTGTCTCCCGGCCTCATACCCTGCCCACCTCGTGTGCATGCCCCAGACCGGCTGGGTCGGTGGGCGAGCCTCACCCACGTCCAAAAGTGGGGAGAAGAGACGAGCAGACACCTCCTCCAAGATGCCAGCCGGGTGACACTCCCCCAAGGGTTGTGTAAACACAGGCAGCAATGTTAGTTAGACACGGGCTGGGGCCGGGGGGACCTGCCTGGCCTCAAAGGGCCACGAAAGCATTACTGCCAAGACTTTCCAGACCCCCAGCTCTGCCTGGCGTCCCCTCCTGCTAATGCTGCCCCGGGACGGGGGGGCTGCGTGCACCTCTCAGCTCTGCCCCACCTGCTGCCCCTGGAGTCCCCACAATCTCTAGGTGCTATGGTCCCAGGCTGAACATGAGTGCCTAGGGCTCTGACCCCCATGGGTGCGGCCTTTGGGGGTGAAGGTTGCTCCTCCCAGCGAGGTCACAGACAGCCTCACGCCTGCTCTGAGGTCTTGAACCGTGCCAGCCTGTCCCGGAGGTCACACACACCTCCTCTCAGCCGTGGCTAGTGAGTGGGTCACATGTCCCTAACAAGAGTGTGGAGGAGAGGTCTCCCTGTGGCGGCCACGTCACTCAGAGAGCATCACGGTCTCCAGAAGGGACTGATCCGGGAGCTTTCTGCCTCCATAGCTGAGCAGCATAGAAGCAGCAGAGCTGGGAGCAGCGTCGGCTCTGGGGGGCTTGGCTGGCCCTGCAGGAGGTGCCCCTGGGGAGTCCTGAGCCACAGCCGTGATCAGCTGCCCTGGCCTCCAGGGCTCGGGGCAGAACCACGGCCATGGGTCTCTGTGGATGAAAGGGCAGGCTGTGCGCGCCGACGCCTCATCCCATTGAGAAGGGCAGCGTTTGAAGGATAGAAAGGAGGCAGAATCGCCCAAATTTAGTCCCTGTCTGGCCTTTGTAGATTCCAGAACAAACTCTGAGCTCCCACAGTGGCAACGGGGCCTTTTGTTCTCCACAAAGGTCATGTTCTCCCCTGCAGAGCCCCTTAAAATCTCAGTCAAGGAGCCCTTTTATTTGGGGAGATTCATTCAAGTCAAAACCGGTTTATTGAGTGCTGCATGTTCCCACAGCAAGAACACCCAAAAGCATTGATTGCTGATTGATTGTTGATTGACTATTGATTGACTGTGCTGGTGGCAGTGGAGTCAGCATCATGAGCATCTCTCCCTGCTTGGGAAGTGCCAGGCTGGTGCCCCTGGTCCCCTGGGAACCCGTCACCCCTCTTCTCTGCAAGTTGTATGGTGTGACCTCCAGGGCCATCCCCCCCCTACCGCCTCTCCCCTACAAGCCACTGTGTTGGTGCATGGCCCCTGCATATGCCAGCCAAGGATCAGGGTCTTGCCTGCCCCCCCCTCCCATATCCCCTTCTGGGCCTGATACAGGTCTGGGGGAGTGTCATGAGGGCACCGTGCATCGTCTGCAAGGAGCCCCGGTGCACAGCTGTTGCTCTCTGGAGCGGGGCTCAGTAGGGTCAGATTCTCCTCAGGGGCCCACTCAGGAGCCCTTCCTCGAGGGGCATAGGTCAGACTCCCCTGCTGTCAGGCCAGTGGGACCCCCTATGAAATACAGGGATTCTGAAGGCAGGTTGGAGCCTTCACACGCTCCCCCCACCACTCTTCCTCCCTTTCTCTTGGGCAAGGGTGAGGTGTGCCAGGAACCAGGGAGCCTTTGCCCACCCCTCGCCTCTCCTCTCCCCTCCCCCTGGGGTGCCAGGTCCCAAGGGGGCCACTTCTGCCCACTTGGTGACAGGACTGGGGTGCTGAGCTCTTCCCTGCAAGGGACACAGCCTCTCCCGGTGACCCCGGGACAGCTCATGACAGCGTCCCAACGTCAAATGCCGTGTGAGGTGCCCCCCCCACCCCCAGCGTATGGTGAAGACAGCCAGGCGCCAGGCTCCCGCCCACCACAGCAATCAGCTGAGCCCCCTTTGTGAGCAGAGGAACGAGCGTGGGAAGAAGGGGGCCCTGCCCCCTCCCCGCGCCCTGCAGCAGGGCTTCAGTGTCGGGCTCCTTGGGGGCCGGGCGAGATGCAGCGGGGGGAGGAGCGTTGGGCCGTGTGATGACGGGCATCAGGCTCTGATGAATGTCAGGCCTGTCAGTGTTTTCACGGAGAAAATCACGTCCAAGCTGCAGCCGGGAGGCTCGCGCCACGTGGGCACCTTCAAACAGGGCAGATACTCGCGGTACCCGTGAGGCACGGCTGGACCCCAGCATTCGAACACCGAGAAATAGAATAAAATAAACTAAAATTCCAAAGCTGCCATTTTAAGACATCAATAGAATGGAAGCCTAATTTTTTTTTCTTGTCAGTTGGAAAGAGAGATCAATATTAAAGGAAATTACAGGATTTGTTTTATCTGATCCATCTGCTTTGAGCGGCTCAAAACCACCTTGATTCTGGGGATGAAGCGGGGGGAGGCAAGCTTGGTGTTGGGGGCTCAGAGAAGCGAGGGAGCTGGAAAAAACGTTTTCTCATCTCCTTGTGATCAACCACTGGATTGGAGGCTGAATAAACTAAAAAAATATGCGTGCTGCGGTACTTTGGGTATTCTGATTATTCCGCACCTAATCAGCTCATCTGATGAATGCCAGATTCCCGGCCAACCCTCATCTGGAGACTGTCTGTCTCCCGGGTGATGCTGCCCCACACCACCGCAGGCTCAGGCCCGCTGCAGGCATGTGAGGGACCACGAGGGTGGTGGGCACTCTGGGCCTCTTGCCAACATACTCAGCACCCATCGGGGTCAGTGCAGTTTTCCTTCCACAAGGTCATGCTGGTCCCTGGAGAGGTCACTCTTCACCCCCCACTCCCCACCCCTCCCCGGCCACTGCTGGGAGGCCAGGCGAGGAGACTGAGTGACCAGAACCAAAGTATCTTCCAGCTCCACGGTTGTTTCATGCCGACTTGAGCTGAGAGGCTCAGAGACAGCGAGTGAGGGGGACGAACTCCCTGCCTCAAAGTCCACGGTGAGTCGGGCCCTCAGGGAGTCTGGAAGCAGCAGGCCCGGTCCTATGGAGGGGAAGCCCTAAAGCCACACTCCAGAAAACAACCACAAGAGGCGTCCGTGGGACTGCATGGAGCTTTAACAGGTCACCAAACACTGAGAACGTTCCAGGGAAAGTGTGGTCACCCTGGAGAGTCTGAGGAGACACGAGCACGGTCACTTCTTGGTGCCTGACTTTTCCTCACACTCTTGCTATTTTATGCATCCTCTAATTTGCCTGTGGAAAGACCAGGGGAATGAAGAAGAGGAAAGTGTGGGTCATTCTTGCTGAGGGATGGATGGATGGATGGATGGATGGATGGATGGATGGATGGATGGCCAAATGGATGGGCAGATAGATATATGGTGAATGGGTAGATGAATGAGTGGATGAGGAATAAATGAAGAATGTAGGATGAATGAATCAGTGGATCAATGGATGGATCGATGGGTTAATGGATTGATGGACCCATGAATCTGTGGATTGATGGGTGGGTAGATGAATGGGTAGGTGGGTAGAGGGATGAGTAGATGGTTCATGGAGGATGGATGGGTGATGTGTAAATGATGGATGGATGGATGGATGGATGGATGGCCAAATGAATGGGTAGATAGATATATGGCGAAGGGGTAAATGGATGAGTGGATGATGGACAGAGGATGGATGTAGGAGGAAGGGGTGGATGGATGGGTAGATTAATGGAGAGATGATGGGTTATAGATGATTGCAAAGATGGTGCATAGGTGGATGGATGGTGGGCGAATGAATGGATGGGTAGATGGATGAATGTTGGATGTATAGATAGATGGAAAGACAAATAGTTCCAGATGGAAAGACAAGTAGTTCCACGGACATAAGGAATGTTGGGCTTAACAAATTAAATTTCTTTACTGTGGAGTGATAGCCCAGCAGGTAGGACATTTGCCTTGCACGTGGCCAACCAGGCCGACCTGGCTTCGATTCCTCTGCCCCTCTCGGAGAGCCTGGCAAGCTACCGAGAGTATCTCGCCCGCATGGCAAAGCCTGGCAAGCTCCCCATGACGTATTCGATATGCCAAACACAGTAACAAGTGTCACAATGGAGACGTTACTGGACCTGCTCAAGCAAATCAATGAACAACGGGAGGACGGTGACCATGACCGTGTCTTCAATGTACCTTATGGATTTTGGCCTGATGTTGAGATCTTTAATCTATTTTGATCTGACATTTGTGCTTGGTGTTAAGTCGAAGACTAGGCCCATTTTTATTTGCATGTGGTTGTCCATTTATGCCTCAGCTGCTATTTTTTTAAAATTTTATTGAATCACTGTGAGATACTTACAAGCTTTCATACTTGGGTTACAATCACAAAAGGCTCAAGCACCCACCTCTCCACCAGTGTACATTCCCCACCACCAATATCCCTGGTATACCTCCCCTTTCCCACCCTCCCCTTACCTCCATGCCAGTCATAATTCCCCATAATCTCTCTCTACTTTTGGGCATTATGGTTTGCAATACAGACATTGAGAAGTTCTCATATTTGGGCCTTTATCTACTTTCTGCATACATCTCCCATCCAGACTGATTCCTCCAGCCATCATTATCTTAGTTATCCCTTCTCTATTCCCTCAGCTGCTATTTTAAACAAACCAGCCCTCAGACTCTGCCAAACCAAGAAGAGTCAACGACCACAACTGCCAAACCAAGAATAGTCAATAGCTACAGGGAGAAAGCCCTGTGACAACATAGAGAGAATAAAACCAAATCCAGAAGGAGAGACAGAAATGAATGTTCTGGAACCCATAGAGGCTGAAGCTGTTGTGTTTACGTTCTGATAGCAGTTACAATGGAGGGGAGTCTGTGAGGTGCAGGGCTTCCTCATTTGCCCTGCCTTGTGTTCTATGAGTTGTTCCTCTTGCTCCTTTGAATTTGAAAACTTCTCATTATCATTATTAAGGTCACAGGTTTATAATAATGTGAATATTTGTGGCTATGATGTAAATTGTTATCACACTTCATGGCCACCAACGTGCCCAAGACATTCACCTTTCATTGAAACTTCACTGATTCTTCAGTGAACGCTGAACCCGAAGAGCATCAGAAATTTGCCAAATGCTCCATCTGCTCAACTCTCATCACCCACATCCCATTCCCATTCATACGATCACTACCACCAGGACTTCCACCACCCTCATGAAGAAGACAGGCTCATAAAGGCAAGCCTCCTGGAAGACAAAAGTGAGTGATAATGGAAATGGCAACCACCACTAAGGAATAAATTCTTTATTGCTGGGAGGGGGAATCCATGGGGAGTGTTAACAGTGAAATCACAGAAGCTCTTTCATGAGGAAATCCTTCTCATTCTTCAGTTCTCTCAGAATTCAACTCAGATTGCTGAAATTCTCGCTGTTTGTCACATCATCTTTTTTCCTTCATTCCCCAATATCTTTGTTCCGAAATAAACAATTTCATGCCCACTCTCTTGGCTCTCAGATCCTCTCACCTCCTGATTCGAGGCCCCATAGTCCTGCCTGTCTTTCACCCAACAGCCTCCTCCATGAACCCTCCCTAGCTACGCTCACTAACAGGAAAGCTAAATTATTTAACATCCAGATCAATTAAATTTATCTCACAAAAACCTCCCCCCCCGAGGAGGGTCTCTCCACACTTCGGTATGTTCAGGCCTCTGCTCCTGGGCTTTTCCCACGACCTCCAGGAGAATTGCATGGATCTCTTTGAGATGTTCCAACTTCATCTCCAGTTCTGAAGCCTGCTCCCTCAGCTTGCTGACTGATGCTGTCTCAGCTCCCTTATGCAAGTCGATCGATTGCTGCACAAGGTTGTATACATCTACCAGGAGGAAAATGCCTGAAGTGGTCATCCCTGCCAACCGGGCCCCTTTGCTCATTGCCAGTGCAGTGCCTCCAAAAGCTTTCTGCACCTGCCTGACACCTCGGGATGAGATTCTTCCATTATTCATGAGGCGTGTTGCTCGGGCTGCTAGGCGAGGGTCAGCACCTACCAACTTGATGGCACGAATGTTCTTCTCAATGTTCCTCACACCATTGTAAATATTCGTTCCCATGGAAACAACTTTCGAGACACAATTCGATACAATTCCCTTTAATGCTTCCTCTGTTTTGACCTCAGTTGATGTCAACTTCTTGGCATCACCTTCAATGGCTGCCAATTTTGTGTGTTCCACTATGTCTGTGGCTATTCCAGTCACAGAAGATGCGGTCCCCAGACCCACCCCAGCTGCTGTCAGACCCAGACTGATCCCACCTGTCACCGGTGCCAGACCAATGCCAGCAATGGTCAGGATGCCAGACAAAATGCCGGTAGAGGTGGCCACCACGTTTGAGATGGTGCAGTCCTTGTGTATCTTGTCGGCCTTGTCTGCCAGTTCTCGGAGCTGTGTTATTTGCTCCTCAAGTGCCCATTTTATTTGTGGAAACTCTTTCAAGAATCTCTCCCTGAACTCCTGCTCCTGTGGCTCTACGTCCTTCATGTCTTCAAGTGCTTTCTGTGCCATCAAACTTACGCGTACTTTCTCTGCCTCCTCCCTGTAAAGAACGAAGGTAGGTGATTGGCATCTAGTCTGATAATCTGTAAAATGGACTCAGTAAGGTCCATCCTGTGCTATGCAAAGAGCACTACTGTCAATACAATGAAAAACTGTTTTACAAATGTAAGGACTTTTAAAAAAGACATTACGGGACCAGAGAGATAGTATAGCAGGTAAGGTCTTTGTCTTGCACATGGCCCTCCTGGGATCAAACCCAGGAGGTTTGCCAAGCATCCCTTATGGTCCTCAAAACCCCATGAGGAGTAATCCCTGAGCACACCTAGATGTGGCCTAAAGAATTTAAATAAGCACTGTAGCACTGTTGCACTGTCCTCCCGTTCTTCATCGATTTGCTTGAGCTGGTCCAGTAACATCTCCATTGTGAGATGTGTTACTATGTTTGACATATCAAATACATTACGGGTAGCTTGCCAGGCTTTGCCATGTGGACGAGATACTCTCAGTAGCTGCCAGGATCTCTAGAAAGGGGCAGAGGAATCAAACTCGGATCCACCAGGTCGGCCACATGCAAGGCACACACCCTACCCGCTGTGCTTATGCTCCAGCCCTAAATACTCTCTTCAGATCGCATATATAAATAATACAGTAAATAAAATGTCAAACATATAGATTCTTGTTGTACTTATTTATGCATAAATAACTATTTTTTTCTTTTGGGGTCACACTGGTGATGCTCACGAGTTACTCCTGGCTCTACACTCAGTGTGGTGCTCAGAGGACCAGGTGGGATGCTGGGGGGGATCAAACTTGGGTGAGCCACGTGCAAGACAAATGCCCTACCCACTGTACTATTACTCCAGACCCAAGATTAAGGTGCTCCCAAGAAGGATGCATTTCATGGGACAGGGAGACCAGATAGCAGTTATGGCACACACAGACATGTTCCTGACCCAGGTTTGATTCCTGGCCACACTGAGTTCCCAAGCATGGTGACTATAGCCCTGCAAACCCTGAACCCCTCTTCAAGGCCCAAGCAAAATTGTCCTGAAGGGCCTTGAAACCCCCTGACCAACCAGGTTTGAAACACAAATGAGGTCCCCCGGTCTCCTGAGAACATCGTGACTTCTTCCAGAAGAACCGAATATTAGATAAAAAACCATCCCTTCGAAGAGCAAGAAAACAGCATCAGTACAATAGGTGCTCCTAAGAAGGGAACTCTGACAGGAGCAGGAAGAGCATGAGCACCTTCACATAAGAACTGTGAGTGAAAACTGAGGTGACTCACTGTCAGACATGCCCTTTGCCTTGGGCACTCAGGAAATGGTGTCCAGGTCCTGTAATGTCCTCTTTCATAAAAGTGTCCCCATATGTATGGGACCTTGCCAACTGGGTAGTGTATCAAGGTGGTTTGTGATGAGGGGCTGGGATCATGTGGTAACAATTCTGACCTCAGTCAGAGGATAAATGTTATAGGTTAGCAAATGAGCCACAAGAGAATGACCCCAGGAAAAATTTACATACAAAGGGAGGGATGAAGAGATTCTTTTAAATATGTACTGGCTTTTTCTTTTGCACTCACACCCGTTCTTAGGGATTACTGTAGATTCTATTTCTCTAGATGAGATCTCCACTTTGATGTTCTGTTTCTTCGCTTGCCACCTTATGTTTCCCTGTATTAGAAAACATCAGGCTTATAGCAAGAACCCTCACCATTTTTGACATTCCATCATCCTTGATAGCAGACAGGGATGCCTTCAAAGGACAGGGAAACATCACCTTAGAAGTATTCCAGAGTCAAACTTTTCTCTCTTTACCTCTTTCAACTTGCAGCCCTTCTCCATATGAAACTATTACTCTGAGTAAAAGCAGTTCTCGGCATTCTATGAGTTCTGGTAGGGAAAGGTCAAACCTGAGGGTGATTTGAGGAATGCCCAACTGTGGTTAGTTTCACGGGAAGGGGAGTCTGTAGAAAGTATTTTCCAAAGGACATTCTGCTGATATTCCGGCTCTTGGAAATTTAAAAATCTCCAACTACAGAGGTAGAAAGGATATTAATCATGTGTTCTTGTATCTGCTCCTTAAAGAGCCTAAATGCCATTAACCTTACTATGTGGCCACTGTGTCCAGTCTCAGATCAAATGGTGGGACACAGGAGACTTGCCAGTAACACTGTTACCCTGGCACTCTCTAGTTCACCCCTTGACCTCTGACCCAACATCCAGAACTTCTGCCCTCTAAGCTGACTCCACAAATTAGGTCCACAATAACTCTTCCCCATAAATTAGCTGGTAATATTCCCCTATGTGTCCTCTTAATCATGTGCCAATTCATGGAAACTCTGAAACATTCTGCAGATGTTACAAAGCATAGCTAGCAACTTCTAGTTATGAATTGATTTGCTTTGGGACAGTGGATTGAGGAGGAGCTGTCCTTTTTACAGAACAGATGGGAATCTCCTCATCATTAACCAACGACACAAAATTGGCTACCACCACAAATTTGAATAAGCCACACCACCCTACTGGTTAGGGACTACCCTATGTAGAATAGAAGAGGGACTCAAATGATGGCCTAGAATCACCAACCCCAGGCAGGCTTAGAGGAATCAATCAGCAAGTGAACTCTCTCAGAGTTGCCATGTCATGTCTTCTCTCCCACTCAGAGGACACTTCCAACTCCACAACTTCCTTACACTCTGTCCAGGACACTGATTCTAATTCTGACCATGGTCACCAAGTCTTCTAATCATTTTATCAACTGGGACATAATCCAATTCCATCCTCAAACCTGCCTCTGATCCTGGTCTAGGCCTTTGCGCAGACTGTTTGCAATGTTTCCAGCCTTTGACTTTGCAGTTTACTCTAAGTAATTAACTTTTATTAACAAGATTGAATGGCTATTCTTACAGAACAACCCACAGTTCTAACTCTCAAAGATATATGGCGATAGCAATAGTAAAGGGTTAGTGTATTTGCCTTGCATGCAGCCAACATGGCCGACCCGAGTTCGATTCCTCCGCCCCTCTCGGAGAGCCCCGCAAGCTACCGAGAGTATCTCGCCCGCACGGCTGGCATGATTAATAGAATTGTTAAAACCAGAAAGTTAACATTATTACATATATAATCTCTAATTCTTAGTCTTCCATTAAAGATTGCCCAGTGGCCTAGTAAGTAAGAGACGAGGTTCACAGTAGTTCATTGCTTTCACTTGTCAAGGGATTTTAGTATTTTGCAGCAAGAAAAGACCAGATTCCTCAGTTTGGCAGGACACATTTGACGATTTCTGCTCAGTGTTTTCTTTTGTCCTTTTTTGTTCCTTTTCCACTTTTCGTTTTCTTTATTTGGTGTCTTATTGGCAGAGCTCATTTGGGGGTTAGAGGTGATTTCCTTGCTCTGGGGTCCATGTTTCACAGGTTATCAATTCTAGAGCTCCCTATGCATTCAGCCTTTTTTTTTTCTTTTTTTGGCTTTTGGGTCACACCTGGCGACGCATAGGGGTTACTCCTGGCTCTACACTCAGGAATTACTCCTGGCAGTGCTCAGGGGACCATATGGGTTGCTGGGAATCAAACTCATCAGCAGCATGCAAGGCAAACGCCTTACCCGCTGTGCAATCCTTCCTTCCTTCCTTCCTTCCTTCCTTCCTTCCTTCCTTCCTTCCTTCCTTCCTTCCCTCCTTCCTTCCCCTTTGTGGAATAATACTATTTATGTTTTTTATATTTCTCTTTTAGTATATTCAGGTATACATTTCAATGAGCATATTGGCTGCTACCATATTTTTACCACATAAGATGGGTGTTACATGATTTCAAACTACAACTAATAATTTTTGCAGATTTATCAAGGTGTTATCTATAGTTTCCTCCTCTGTTAGTTTCTTTGTCCAAACTGTAGCTTTATTTTATCTTGCTTTTCTGGAAATGGAATTTTTTTGGTCTACTTGTGTTTGTCCATTATCTCAAGCAGAATTCCTTACTGTGCTTAACATGCTTCTTACTATGCTTACACTGTGAATTCCTTGTGAAGTGGTCAAGCATATTTGCTATCTGCATTTTAATCTGAACCTCTACCACAAAACTGTTTTTCTCTGTAGTAATACCTTCATTGGTTATTCAACAAGTCACGCTAGAACTGACTAAAATGCTTGTCTTATCTCCTTTGACTCCGTAGTTTGTTATATTAGTGAATAGCAGCATGTTAAACAGTCCTTAAGATTTTAATATATGAGGGAAAGAATAATACAGCAAGGGGAAAAAACAGCATGAGACCTAGGTGAAATCCTTTTGGCAGAGACCAAACCTGGCTTCACTTCTATTTTAATAGTGATGGAATAGAACAAATTGATGAATGGGTAAAGTGAATTTCTATTATATAGAATGAGGAATACTGTAGCTCATAAAAAAAGGGAAAATATCATAGTTTATAAAAATTGTAGGAAGCCAATATGAAGTATAGAGAACATCGACTTTGTACCATCATTTTAAAAAGAAAAATAAGAAGCTAACATTGGGTGAAAAGATGACAGTGTAAGAGCTTTCAATAAAGTATGGTGAACAAAGGGCATAAAGACAAATGAATCACAGAATTTTCAGATATGCAAAGACTTGGGCATTAAACCACATTTTTTACTGTCTGAAAAGGTTTGCAAAAGTCATTGTTAACAAATTAACGCATGCATCTAAAGCAAAACTCAAGAAAGGCAGATATTCTTTTGATAGAGCATAAAGTTCAAATCAAGGCTTAATTATAACTATTCTTTAATAATAATAATTATTCTTTATTAATGTGATTCATGATTAAATTGTCTTAAGAGAAATTATAGGATTTCAAAGTAACAACTTAACAATTACAACCTGAATCCCAAGTTCAGAAGGTGGTAGGAAGAAAAGTAAGTAATCAGAAACTTTTTCTTCTTACAAAGAGAGTATGATGATCTAGACAGTGTTCTCTATTACACTGACAGGGAAACAGATATACTTGTGGGTATAAAGAGCTTACATTTATTCATTATTGTGCTGAAAATATAGAATCTTGAGGTGTTACTTGCAAATAGGTCACTTTATATTTGAAGAGAGTTGGATCTATTTTTGCCATTCTACTTATAAGGAACTAAAAAATATGCAACCACTACACATAAATAAAATTTTTGTTTACATTTTACATTTGGTATTATTTATTATATTCAAATTACAGTATATTTTAAATAATCATACTCAAAATTTTTAAAAATAAAACATTGCATTTAAAAAGATCGAAATATTTAGTTTGATACCAAAGGATTTGAAGTGAAATTAGGAAAGGATTATTTCAAGTATTTGATATTAAAATATAAATTTGAAGTTATTGTAAGATATAGAAGGCACAGAACTGCTGCATGTTCTTTTAATTTTCATTCTTTTCTTTCCTTTTACCTTCCTTCCTTCCCTCCCTTTCTTTCTTCTTTCTTTCTTTCTTTCTTTCTTTCTTTCTTTCTTTCTTTCTTTCTTTCTTTCTTTCTTTCTT
>JAOXYA010032709.1:0-12915 GCA_028565675.1 Sorex palustris
TCTGAAGGTGCCATGAGGCTGCTGATGCACTCGCCTCACAGGTACAGATTGACCTGCTGGCGGCACCATACCCCCTTTTTATTTTTTATTGAGTCACCATGAGATACACAGTTACAAAGCTGTTCATGATTGGGTTTCAATGACACAATGTTCCAACACTCATCCCTTCACTAGGTGCATTTCCCACCAACAATGTCCCCAGTTTCTCTTGAGCCACCCTCCTTCCCTACGGGAATGCAGGCACTTCTCTCTCCGCCTGTCTCTCATTCTCTCTCTTTCTTTGTCTTTCTGTATGTCTCAGTCTGTCTATCTCTCTTTCTGTGTGTCTCTGTATGTCTATCTGTCTGTCTGTCTTTGTTCTCTGTCAGTCTTGTTCTCCAACCCTCAACTTTCTTGGAATTGTGGTCTGCAATACTAATACTGAAAGGTTATCATGTATACCCCCCTTTACCTACTTTCAGCACCTAGTTATTGTCCAGAGTGAGAAAACCTTATATTTTAATGATTAGAAATTATATTAATATTATAATGATCTTAAGAAATCAATAAATACGTATAATTGAAATAAATTGATTCTGGTTAGCAGTTAAAGACACATTTACTATAGAGCACTCCGCTAAGAGCTTTTATAAACTATTTTTTTTTTCTGGAATGGAGAGAGAGCATAGCAGATTCTATAAGAGAGCACTGGCCTTCAATGTGATGGAACTATTCAATCCTGGTACTTATGGTCTCCCGAAACCCAGGAGTAGGGATCTCTGAGCTCAGAGTTGGGGTAAGTTCTGAATTTCACCATGTGTGCTCCCCATAAAAAGAATAACTAATTCTAATATCTCAAGAATTCAAAAACAAAGTTTAGATAACTTCTCTAAAGTCACACATGTAAGAAAACAAACATAAATACTTGGGTTAGTAACACTAAAGTCAATTCATAAACGTCTTGAAATAAAAGATCATGGAAACAATTTTTTGGACAAACAAGACAACAAAACATAACTTTTTACCTTAGAAAATTCCAGCAAATTAATTTTAATAAAATAGCAATTTCTCATCTAATTTTATAGATTATTTACCAGTGTTGTAGACTGGGGAGTTGTGACTCCCCCTTTCTCTGTTGAAGAACCCTAGTATCTTAGACTTTATTTATGGATGGTTTCTAAAGAGGAATAAATGAAGAATAAATAACTGTAGTTAATTCCCTTTGCAAGGATGGGTCTGAATCTTAAATGACAGCAGAGATGAGACAAGATACGAGAGGTATACTCAGATGATCATCAATGTACCTAAATGACTATGATACACATGGAGAAGAAGACTACACAAGAGAAAATGACCACTCAAGGTAATGGTACTTATAAGACAAAAATCCTGCTAATGCCTTCATAAATTACATTGTATAGAAGAAAATGGGCTGGAGTGATAGCACGGTGGGTAGGGCATTTGCCTTGCATGCAACCGACCTGGGTTTGATTTCTCCATCTCTCTCGGTGAACCCAGGAAGCTACCGAGAGTATTCCTCCCGCAAGGCATAGACTTGCAAGCTCCCCATGGCATATTCTATATGCCAAAAATAGTAACAAGAAGTCTCACAATAAAGATGTCACTGGTGTCTGCTCGATGAACAACGGGAGTGTTCACAGTGCTACAGAAGAAAATAGTTTCCAGTTAAGTCACTCTCTTAATATTTTGTCAAGTCAGACTTTAACACACTTATATATTCAAAAATTAACTAATCCTTCAATTCCACTTGAAGAGTCTTTTCCATCTAGACAAATACAATCTAATATATTCAACTTTGAAATGTATCTAACCTATATCAGCTTTTTTGACTTGAACACTTTTCCTTAGATTATTTGAGTCAAGTCTTTCACACTGTATAAACATCCTACTTGCTAAGAATTTTTTAATAGGTATTATCTAGAGACACAGTACAGGCAATACCAAATGTACTTTCTTGATGATTATAGGTGGTATAGCAGATAGGGCACATGCCTTGCAGGCAAACTACACAGGTTCCATACATGTCATCCTCTATGGGCTCTGAGCTCAAATGGAGTGAGTGCAGAGCCAGGAGTAAGTCCTGAGTACCAACAGCTCAGGTACTTGGCCCCAAACAAAAACTTTTCACTTAAATGTATTTAATTAATCATAAGTGTATTTTATTAATAGGTTGATGACTATGAATAATTTTATCAATATGTACTTTTCACCAATATTCAGGGCTTCTTTGCTGTCATAGTTCAAAATCATCTATTTTTGGAAACTACACGTTCTGCAAATGTCTCTTCACATCCAGTTCATGGACCATTGGTGATGATGGTTCTCTATTGTGCTGCCAACATTCCATTTTATAAATTATTTTTTTTCTTATAGGACATAGGATTATTTCTATTATCTTGCTCTCTTTTGAGCAAACGAGACACGCGTTTGGTGAAAATGATTTCCATGCTTTTTTCGTAATGTTGTGTCTTAAGTCTTTAGGAGAGAATCCATATTTTTTCCTAAATAATCTCCTAAAAGAATACAAGAAACAATTATAGAGTCTGAAATATGTCTTTTAAAGGAACAGAGAAAAAGTGAAAACAATAAGGTATTTTCAAATTGTATCAGAAATACGTAGATCTCTCAAAATATACTTCTAGATTTTGTTTCATAGTTGAATCTTTTGAATCCCTGTCATGTGCAAGTATTCTTCTTATTAGTATTTTGGTGATTCCTCACTTGATCATTTTGCTTGATGATATCTTTATTTAAATTTTCTAGGACTGTATGGATTTCTAATATTAGTAAACAATTTGGGGAGTATTAACTTTAGCAATGTTATTAATATTTCCTATATAATTATGAGTACTCATTAAATAATGAAGAGATGTGTTCTTAAAATACTCTTGATCTAGGATATGAAATGGAATAGAGGGATGGAGCTATGGTGCACTGGGTAAGGAGTTTGTCCTTCACAAGGCCAACTAGGGCTTGATCTGACATGTGCTATATTAAAATTGCAATAATTCAAAATATGATATGCACTGCAACTCTTCAAGGAGAATGATTTTCTTGTATGGAGAGGATCTGATGGCTGAATACAAGAAGAAACTGACAATGGTAAGCACCTCATTAGGATTTTTTATTTCAAGGAACACTTGTCAGAAAAAATATGACTGTATACAGATTAATTTCAGTAGTGTTTGTTTCCGGAAATTCTTGTATATCAAATTAACTTAGACAACAGTCTATTCCCCTAATTATAGCAACATCTAACTTAGCATACAACTATTTTTCAAGACCTACTTCGTCGTACTTACCTTACTATATACTAATCTTAAATGTGAATATTGTGCGCTGCCTAGTCTAATACACTTTGCCATCTTCTAGGCATATATCAAAGTTCTTGGTCCATTTATTAAAACCAGGTTTTTATCTCTTTAATGACTTCCACTCCGCAAAACTATTGTAATTCTCTCTTGATGGTCTTCTATGTTTATTATCACTGCTACCAAGTCAAATTTGTTATATAAATAAATTACATGGAAATATTAAAACTGCAAGCCAGATTGTTTTATTTTGGAAGGAACAATAACACTAATTACATATAGGGATAAAACTAAACAAAATCTTGGTTAGACTCATTACTCAGCTCTTAGGTAACTGAGCTATGCAGAAGTTGCATAAATTTTCTACTCAATAGTTTTGTTGATTAACCCAGAATAGTGTTCCTTTTGCTTTCTGCATTACCAGGTTTTTCTTCTTGCACCACCAGATTCTTAAGGATATAATACAGTTTTTGTGTCAGGTAGCTTCATTGGAAGAATATTTGCTAAAAACAGTTTAACTGCATCACTAGTTCATATTGAGGCAATATTGCTGTTAAAAAAAGAATTAACTGGTGAACTGTTTGGTTTAATTCTTCCATTGACAGATCAATCAATCAACTTAATATATTTGAACAAGATGTCAATTAGATTTCATTGCTCCATTGATGAAATAAGAAACTATCTCTGTACACAAATGTGTTAATCATGTTCAAGAACAGTAATTTGTGAAATGGCTTTACACTGTTATTTTATACCTCCACTAAGATTGATTGATAAAATCTGTTTAAAAATTAGGATACTATGAGAGAATAAAAGATTATGAATGTATGTTCTATAAGGTACATAAACTCCACAAAAAATCTATTTTTATACATATTAACATGTATCTGAGCACACTGTTGAAGTTATCTGGATACTTTTTATTTTGTTAATAATTTCTTTAGAGATCCTTGAGTCCTGTGTAGCAATATGTAATACAACTACATCCTCTTGTATAATTCATTTTCACTTCTGGACACAAAGGAAGCCATCACTGATAACTAGTGAGAACTGTTTTGCACAGAAAGTGGGTCAGAAGTTTGATAGTATGCATCCAACTTGACATATTATTTTTACTAACTTCATCTTACATAGCTGCCAAACAGCTTGTGGGAACAGATAAGCTATACTGGTATGACTGTAAAATTTTCATTATTCCATGACTCACCTTTCCTCTAGCCCCAAAACCTCACTACTGTTGCAAATCTTAAAAACAGAAGAATGTGTATCTTAGAAGTGAATTACATTGTGAGATTTTTTTTGCAACTCACTTTGATCTTTACAAGGCAACTGTTTTATATTTTGTATTGGTACAAACATGTCAAACAAAATTGTTATATTTTAAGCTGAGTTGAGTTTTTTTAGAATACTTCTAGGCATACTTCTAGAGAGAAATTTGAAAAGTTACAATTTTCTGTATCATTTCACTATACTAGTATAACAAGGGACACAGAGAGTTCTCCTTTACAATAAAATCATCACTTGTTGGTGGCATTCATGTATCAATCATCCTAGTTGTGCTTCGATTTTGTGTCAAATGTGACAACCTATAAATATAGCAATAGTTCCAGCAAAATGAAATAGATGTTGTATAAATCACAGCCATTTGACAAATAAAGATGCTGATTCCTTCATACCACTAGTAGAACTGTCAAAAAAACAAAGTATTTGCTGAAACAAGGTAATACTCAGTTCAAAGTTTTAGGAAGCAAGCTATTTTAGGGCACAATTACTACTTAAAAAAGGAAAGTCACACTGTTGTTAAGAAGCAAGTAATACCTCACTTAAAGTATGTATAGTAAGAAAAAGCTAGGACAAGAGAGTCTTAGAATTTGGAAAGGTTCCCCTTTATAAGCCAAAATACTAACAATTTGTAACATGATGTCAAAGAGAATGTAATAAGCTAAAAAATTAACAATTTTCTCTATTTAGATTAACAAGGTAACTGATTTCACCATATTCATATGACAATTTCTAAATGAAGGTGAAACTCAAAAAATTTTTTTCTGTCTTAATTAAGCAAAGGTCAAAATAATGTTTTATCTTCCTGTCTGGAAACAGAATTCTTGTTCAATGAACTATGTTGGTATTTGTACAATAGTGACTAAGCAATGGTTGATTGAGAAGTTTTATGTCACTTGTTAAAAATGACATACTCATTTTCAAAATATTGAATATGATCAAAGCAGAGAGTAATGTGGAAATCATCTGCCCCACAGGTAGGGGGAGGGTGTGGGATGGGGGTGTACTGGGATTTTTGGGGGTGGAGAATGGGCACTGGTGAAGGTACGGGCGTTTCGCTGTATGACCAATACTTAGACCCGAAAGCTTTGTAATTGTTCTCACGGTGATTCAATAAATAAAAATTATAAAAAATGAAAAAAAAAGTAAGGTAGAGTTCATGCCCAATAATCAGCTAATCAGTGGCTGAATAAATAGCAGTACTCCTACATAAAAAAAAATAAATAAAAATGACATACTCATTTTATCATAACATTGCTTTCTCCACAGGGAGGTGCTGGTATAAAGCAGACTTGAAGATGAAATTTTTGTTTCCTAAATTGTGAATGATGCTACAAAAATAGCTAACTTCTTTTTTTCTTAGTTTGTCCATGAATTTTTAAATCTACATGAAAATCTAGAACAAAGAGAACTCCTACTAGGGAAAGAATTCCCAAGGAGACAGCTTAGATTGTTTATTTACCAATCTGATTAATTTTTTTATATATTAAGTTACAGATTTTTTATAGATTAACATGGCCATAGAAGTATGAGCTTTCATGGCCTTGATGCACGTTCACTATCACCAAAGTACTGAAGATCTTCCACCTCTGTCCTTATTTATGTCACTTCTAAGTCTGTCTCTTCCTTCTCCCTCACACTTCCCTTAATTCCCACCCCACTGCTTAATAAAATTAATTCTGCAAAGGATAAGAGCTTGTCATCATTGATACTGACTTGACATTCCCTTGTTTTGAATCAAGTAACATTTCATTTGTTTGGTTGGTGGGCTTTTGGGAATCACACCAAGTATTGCTAGAGATGCTTGAACTAGAGAGTGAACTGAAAAAGTATTTTCTTTTCTTTTTCTTTTTTTTCTTTTTTGTTTGTTGTTTGTTTGTGGGTCACACCTGGTGATCCTGAGGGTTTCCTCCAGGCTCCATGCTCAGAAATTACTCCTGGTGGTGCTTAGGGGCAGTATGGGATGCTAGGAATTGAACCCAAATTGACCATATGCAAAGCAAGTGCCCTACCCACCACACTGTCTCTCTAGCCCCTTGAAAAAATACCTTTAGGGAAATAAGTCAGGGCATGCTAAATAGATGTGAAGCTTAAATAAAAGAACTTAAAGTAGGTCAAAATGTAACTAATGGGGTCTGGAGAGACAGGTGCTTGGGCTAAGCACATGTTCTGCACCTGGGAGGCCTGGATTCAATCCCCAGCACTGTATAATTCCCTGATCACTACCACGTGTGGCCTCCAAACATACGAAATTAACAGTGCCTGACATGTTAAAAAAAAAAAACAAGAAAATCATTATCAGTAGCTTTCTAATACAGACTGCGATAATGAAGATCCATTTATCAAGAATGATCCATATTTTTCTATGTTAATTTAACTCTCAATTTCTCTTTAAAATTTCTATTAAAAGGCTGTATGAAAATGCAAAGGGCTGATGTGCCTGCTTGACCTGTGCAAGGCCCAGGTTTAATCCTTTGCACCATGTGTTTCCCCAAAAAGGCCAGGGAGACCCCAAGCTGCTTGGTGTGACCCCCAAATCAAACAAAACAATACCTTCTATGAGAATAAAAATGGAAAACTAAAACTGTTACAATGAAGAAAAAAATGTAAAAGTGAAAAGGAGGAAAAACAGAACAGATTTAGGATTAAATCTAGAACTATTCAGGGCTGGAGCGATAACATAGCAGGTAGGGTGTTTGCCTTGCAAGCAGCTGACCGAGGTTCCGATTCCCAGCATTCATATGGTCCCCCGAGCACTGCCAGGAGTAATTCCTGAGTGCAGAGCCAGGAGTAACCCCTGTGCATCGCCGGGTGTGACTCAAAAAACAGTAACAACAACAACAACAAAGAGCTGGGGCTCCCACAGGCAATGCCCACACCCCCGCCCTCTGCCGCTCACTCTCTGGTCCCACCTCCCTGATCTCTTGACCTCATCTCCAACTCAGGGTGGAACAGCCAGAGCAGCTCTGACCCTGTCCAAGCCTGGGCAAAGGCTGCGGTCAGGCCTGTCTCCCTCCCATTGTCTCTCACCGGAAGCCTCAACAGGGCTGCACTTGTCCAGTGATGGATGTGAAGGAGGATCTGAACTGAAAATAGAGAGACGCCATCGAAAAACAGCTCAGCGTCTGATGCCAGGACTTGTTTCGGAGGACGGCACGCGGCTGCCCTTTGTGACACTGCTTCTTCACCTGCTCCAAGCATCTCCACATGCCACCTCCTTGCTCCTGAAGGCCCACCCGAGTGGAAGCTTCCCGCCTCATCTGAGAACAGCAGACAAGGTCCTCCACCATGGTTAGAAGCTGGTTCTTTTTATGGGGAGGGGGGTTGGGTCACACCCAGTGATGCTCAGGGGCTCCTCCTGGCTCTGCACTCAGTACTTACTCCTGACGGTGCTCAGGGGATCCTATGGGATGCCAGGGATCGAACTCGTGTAGGCCGCGTGCAAGGCAAGTGCCCTCCCTGCTGTACTACTGCTCTGACCCCAAAGCTGGTTCTTCCTTCTCAGAGGATAAGAGCCCTGGAAAAGCAACACTGACTTAGGTTCCAGAAGAATGAAGCACCAAAGGGCAGCAGTCCCCGGAAAAGGCTTCAGTCCTTACAGAGCTCTGCACATGGCCCTGCCCTGCAACCGCCTCGAGCTCTTGAGTCTGTACTGAAACAACTGTGAGCTACCCAGGAGCTTGCCCGCGGGGGTCAGTAGCAAAGGCCCTGGGGGGAGCCAATGAAGAGTGTTGGAGCCTCTGGATGCTAACACAGCAGTGATCACACCCAGCAGAGCAACTAGTGGGGACCAACAGGGCTGAACCGTCACCTGTTACACTGCTCCCCTCTCTCGCCTGACAGAACTCACACATTCTGAGTGCAGTGCCCCCACGGAGACTTGGAACACACCTCTCACTGACGATCCTTGCCTCGGGCACTAGCCCACAGGGCTCCTATCTCCCTTCTCTGTTGCCTTCGAGTGTGTGAACCTAGAAATCACATCCCCTGCGCAAAGCTGGCAGCCTCTCACAGCAGCTCACGCAGCCCCCAGGGCCTAGAACCAGCTGGCCCACAGCACACCAGTTCTCCTCCGCTGCCTTCTCCTTCCTGCCTGCCTGCCTCCCCCAGCCCCGACACGCTCCCCCACCATGTCTCTGCTCCCCAACTGTCTCCAGTCCAGCATCTGAGGGTCTTCAGTCAGTGTCCCAAAGAATCAAGAGTTGAAGTCAGAAAAGGGCCAAGTGGATGGAGCGATAGCACAGCGGGTAGGGTGTTTGCCTTGCATGTGGCAGACCCGGGTTTGATTCCCAGCACCGCCAGGAGTAATTCCTGAGTGCATGAGGCAGGTATAACCCCTGTGCATTGCTGGGTGTGGCCCAAAAAGAAAAAAAAAGAAAAAAGAAAAGGGCCAAGATCTGGGGCAGGAGCCACAGGACAGCAGGGACGGCATTTGCCTTGCACGCAGCCAGCCCAGGTTCGATCCCCAGAATCCCATATGGTCTCGCAAGCCCACCAGGAATGATCCCTGAACACAGAGCCAGGAGAAAGCCCTGAGTACTGCCGGGTGTGGCCTGAACTCCTGAACCCCACTAAAAAAAAAAGATAGAACAGGGATCAAATCTCAGCTTTTCTTCCATCAGATCAGGAGCAAGTTTGTTTCTGAACTATAGCTGAGGAAGCCATAAAGTGTCTATGTGTGAGTGTGTGTGTGTGTGTGTGTGTGTGTATGTGTGAGTATGAGTGTGCGTGCATATGAATGTGTGGTATGTGCGTGTATGGGTGCGTATGCGCGTGTGTATTCTCTCCCCTCAGAGAATTCTGGGTGTGCTGAGGTTTCTCGCTAGGGTTAATCTTACCCTGCAGGGATTTGTTACTTAACCGGCAGACAAATCACGGCCCTCCTTTGCATGTGTTTGCAGTTTTGTGTTCATGAAAGACCTAAGAGGAAAATACAAGTATTTTCCCCATAGACATATTTTGTTGTGTTAATGTGCACTTGATACATTATTTTAATGAATAAAAACAAACATTTTACCCTCCCCCTTCCCACCATCATACATTTTCTCTCTCCCCCACTTCCGCTTACATACAAGATGGGGGCGGGTGGCAATGCAGAGAGGTACTGGGTAGAGCATTTGGATGCATGATCCATTCCGCTCCCCTGGAAACTGAGCTGAAACAGAAGCAAGGCTCCCTCCAAAGGTCAGAGGAAGAGAAGGAAGGATCAAGGTAAACAGACCCATGGTGGGTGTGCTCGGGAGCCACCAAGCCACATGGCAACAGGAGGCACCAGCTGGGAAACGGCCTACCAGGATGCACAGAATCGGGCTAGGGGAGGTGCACAGGGAACAGTGACCCCGGGTCAGGCCTGGAGACCGGGAGCAGTGGGGATGGGGAGGGACGCTACCCAGGAGGGAACAAGAGGACATAAGCAGAACAGGCCGCTGCCCCGTGGACAGCAGAAGGATGCTAACCCTCCCTGCCCCATCAGATTTCCCTCCCCACTCTGCTGGCCCTGTCCACTCTGACTTCTCTCCAGAGCCCAGGAGTGTTCAATCTCTCTCTCTCTCTCTCTCTCTCTCTCTCTCTCTAGTGTTCAATCACTCTCTCTCTCTCTCTCTCTCAGTGTGTTGGTTTGGTTTTGGTTTTTAGGCTACACCCACTGATGCTCAGTGGTTACCCCTGGCTCTGCACTCAGGAATTACTCCTGGTGGTGCCTGGGGAACCATATGGGATTCTGGGTCAGCCTCGTGCAAGGCAACTGCCCTAACCACTGTACTATCTCTCCCTGGGACTCTGAGCATTGGGAACATCACTACAAACAGCCAGGAGGTTCAGGGAGCCCTAAAGGCACCAGCATCAGAATGCCTTCTTCACATCAGGCAACATGGCATGAACAGAAACTAGCTAGCTCTGTTAGGGCTGGAGCGATAGCACAGCGGGTAGGGCGTTTGCCTTGCATGTGGCAGACCCAGGTTCGATTTCCAGCATCCCATATGGTCCCCCGAGCACCACCAGGAGTAATTCCTGAGTGCAGAGCGAGGAGTAATCTCTGTGCATCGCTGGGTGTGACCCAAAAACAAATCAAAAAAAAAAAAAAACTGGCGCTGTCTTCAGTGTGTGTGTGTGTGTGTGGGGGCAGTGATTTCAGAAGTCTCACTCCCAGTGACACTCAGCTGAGTGAGCCAGGAGGTTACATGCCAAGCAGTGGAGGCTCTGCATCTGAGGATACACCCCGTGGTGCTTGGGGATAGCAGGGCTATTCCCAGTGATGCTTCCGGGAGAAGCAGCCTACTGCGTCAGAGCTGAACAAGGTCCCACACACACAAGGCAGGCAGGCAACCCGACCTGTACACTGTTCCTGTGCTTATCATCTCCTGTTTTTTTCTTTTTTGGCGGGGGGGGGGGGCATCCTGGGCCACACCTGGCAGTGCTTAGGGGCTATTCCTGCACGCTTAGGGGTGACTCCTGGTGGTGCTCAGGGTTCCACATGTTGGGCCAGGGATGGAACTTGGGTTGGTCACCAGCAAGCCAAGCACCTTAATCCCTGTGCTTACTCTCCAGCCCTGCCACCTTCTTCCTAGTGGAGCTAAACAACAGAGGCCGGGCGACTGCTGTAAGAACAGTCCAGCCTTGCTGCGGACAGTTCAGTTCACACTGACCAGCAAGCACTGCCACCTCCAACATAACCCGAGCATATTGAGGCCTCTGGTGACTCCACCACTGAGCTGAAAAGTGGAGGGTGTCCCCTGGATGTTGTACATCCAGAGACAGGATGATGAACCCTACAAGACCAGATGTGGAGTGTTTTCATGAGGAAAGCCTCTAGGATTTTGGAGATCCCCAAACAAGCCAATTTTGCCATTTTCTCTGCTTCTGAGGACTTCAGGAAAAAAAAAAAAGATCGCCTGACCCTCTTGCTATTTTCAACACCGAGCAGTTAAAACCCACAGAACGACGGTCCTCTTAGTGCCTTGCCAGCTACCAAATCACAGGGAATTGCACAGCAAGCCGGAGACACTTTCCTCTGCTGTGGAGAGAGGGGCTCAGGGTGGAGATGGGAAGGCTTAGCATGCTAAGCTCTGGCCTTGGCATGCTCATCTCGAGCCGGCCAGGGGACAGTCCGTTTCCACCCATCAGTTCCCGACTATGAGGGAGTCCAGAGCCCCAGGTGCTGCCCTGGGACATATGAGCATGTAAGCACCTCCTGGGAAGCCCAGGTCCACTCCGCGAGAGACACAGCCACACCATAATCCCTCACCCTTGCAGGGAATATTGTGGAGCACAGCCACATGGAGCACTCCTCAACCCCCGTCCCTCCTCCAGGCACTCACAGAAGTCCCCTTGCACAGAGGGAGAAGGTGAGACTAAAGCAAGAGGCCCAAGGCTCTGGTGCTGAGATATGACAGAAATCAAATGTGGCTCTAGTCTCCTGGTCTGACATTCAACTATCCGTGTCATCTCTTGTGCCTGAGTGCCTACTCCTTGGGGATCTTCCTGAGCACCTACTTCACCGCTGCTTCTCCTTCCAAGGGGCCTTCCAGTGCTAAGGCTTCAACATGATGGCATTTTGGCTTAGCTATACGCCAGAGGGAGTCTCACAGTCAGCATCATAATAGTATGAGTAGAGAGCTGAGTCAAACAACTTGGGCTCTGAAATCTAGTCTGCCTTTTCCAGCGACTATACAATCTATCCTGAGTCCAGCAAACAGTTATTGGCAAGAACTGTCTTACATGCTGTCTAAGGGGTGAGAATTCTCTAGCACATCCTTGGATAGTTTTCAACGCCAGGAAAACATCTTGAAATTTAACCAAATCCACCCCCACCTCTACCCTGGCCAGCAATACAAGACTCTTAGTCCTAGTTTGGTGCCCGGCCCCTGTGACAGAATTTCAAGGGGGAAAAAAAAACGGTGTTTTGGGGAAACAACAAACATGATAAGCTCTATGAATTCAAGATTTGCTCCCACCCGTTTGCTGCACTTTCCTTCTTTCTGGAAAAGGCAGCGGGATGAAGTCTCAAAAGGGAAAAGAAAAAGTCCCAACTTTTCAGCCGCCCCATTCACCCAGGCAAAAGAGCAGCTTGCTAGCGACCAGCCATGGTAGCATGGACGGGGCTGTGACGTCTAAAGACTGTGAGGGAATGTGACTCACTCCACACGAGGCACCCATCACCTCCTCTGCACACGTGGGCCAAGAATGCGACCTGCTGGGTCCAAAATAAAGTAACAAAACTGGAAATGGGGTCTAAAATAGAAGTCTGGGGTTGGAGCCATAGTACAGACAGTAGGGTGCTTGGCTGGCTCCCCAGAGCTTGGACCCCCAGCATCCCATACAGTTC
>JAOXYA010032717.1:0-12914 GCA_028565675.1 Sorex palustris
ATGAAATGGGGTGGGGGGTCAGGATAGGTCTGAAACTACTGTCAACCCCAAGGTGGGTACTATGACATATGAGCAGGCCTTCTCCTCCTCCTCCTCTTCCTCCTCCTCCCTCTCTGTCTCTCTCTTTTTCTTTCTCTCTCTATTTCTCTCTCGTCCCCCTCCAGTGCCCACTCTCCACCTTCCTGTGGACCTCTGTCACTGTCACACAGGCCGCAGACCCCACGGGAGCGACCAGCCCAAGCTCCCGCTCTCAGAGCGTCCTGGGCAGCGGGCTCAGGCCCTGACTCTGCTGGGACGGTCCCTCCTGCTCGCTCGTGTTTTGTGTCACGCCCTCCTAGAGAAAAAAGGGGAAATTTTTTTTCCATCAGTAGCTCGTCTCGACCAGGACTGCTCCAGCCTTTTCCCTCGCCACGCCGTTTTGTCCAAGAATCACCACCCAGGCACCAACTGCCAGGCCCCAGGGGGCTTCATGCCCACAAGTGACTTCTGAATGCATTTCTCAGTCACTGTGTGTTCAGGAAAATTTGAGTTCTTCTGGCTGAAGGCCTGCTCCCACTGCCCTTCAGCCAGAAGACCTCTAAGGGCACGCGCCCCATGGTGAGTCACAGAGGTGGCTTGGAACATAGCGTCTTGCCACCGCTGTGGCTGTGGGTGTGATGGAAGCCGTGCGCACATGCGTCCTCCACGCTCCTTTGGATGCATGTGCCCTATAGGGGCGGGCAGGATCCAGCTGGAGAGGTCAGTGCCGTCCAGCCACATGGGCAGGGAGCCCCAGTGGTCCCTCGGCCCCTCGGCTGGACCCGTAAGACGTCAGTCTCAAAAATGTAAACTTTTTTTTTCCCCCCTTTTGTTTTTGTTTCTGGGCCCGGGCTGGACCCTAAAGACTTTAGTCTCAAAAATGTAAACTTTTTTACTTTTACGGACAGGAAACACAGTTATATATTTAACTTTCCTCAGGATGGGAAAATTCTTCCAAAGCATAAAAACCATGAAGGGGCGCCAAAGAGAGGTCAGGAGAAACCGAGTCTTAAGAATTTTTCAGCGACTCTCTGTTAACTCGCATAAACACAGTCTCAAATAGGTGACAGGGAGAGGAGGCAGGTGTTTGCCCAGGCAGGACCAGAGGGGCAAGAGCTCCTGGGGTTGCAGGTGGGCAGGGTGGGTGGGCCCGATGGAGGGCTGCCCCGGATGGCAGCAGCCAGGGCAGGGGCTGTGCACGTGGGAGGCGGGTGCCCCGGGTGTGTTTTCCTCACTGGCCCTGACCCCGGTCAGTGCTGTGGACAGGCCTGAGGCGGCTTCTGTGGCTCTTCCCAGGGACATCATCAGTCGCCACAGCTCCTGGGGGACTCTGCACCAATCACCGCCCCCCCCCCACGCCCAGGAAGCCTCTCGTCCCGCCTCCCCGCACTTTTCCCACCCCCACCTTCAGTGCCGAGGGGAGAGGACCCCACCCCACCCCACCCCCCAACATCGGGGCCTCACTGCCATGCTGTCAGCTCTTGCACCGTGCCTGACACAGACGTGGTCAGGAAGGGTGTGTGTGCAGGCAGGACGCCGGGGTTGGAGCCCCAGCACACCTGGGTGGTGTCGCCCTGAGCACTCTGGGAGTGGCCCTCAACACCCAAGCACTGCCACACCAGGACTCGTCCCTGAAGCATGGGCAGGAGGGGTCCTGATGCATCAGCAGCAACAAAAGTATGGGCTTAAAGCAGGGTAGTGCCTATTTCACACAAGGTAACGGTGTACCGTCATATTTTAAACAAGACTGTACCTTCAGGATAGAGGAAGTGGCTCACCACGTAATGTTGAAAATACAGAGTCCTGGGACAGGAGCGGTAGCGGGTAGGGCGTTTGCCTTGCACGCAGCCGACCCGGGTTCGATTCCCAGCATCCCATACGGTCCCCTGAGCAGCGCCAGGAGTAATTCCTGAGTGCATGGGCCAGGAGTAACCCCTGAGCATCGCCGGTTGTGACAACCCCCACCCCCTGAGCATCGCCGGTTGTGACAACCCCCACCCCCCAAAAAAATACAGAGTCCAGAGGCCAGGGAGCTGCTCCCCTCCCCACCCCACCCCCCAGGGCTGCAGCGCTGGCTCTACACACAGGAAGCCCAGTACAACCCCGAGTCCAGCCCTGAGTCAGCAGCAGCCTCTGAGCAGCCCCGGGTGCGGCCCCCAGATCCGAGCCAGCCATGCACAGAGACTGTCAGCTGCAGGCTTCCACAGCGTGCTCCCCGGCTCACCAGGCAGGCCCAGGTGCCTCTTTGGGGTCATTCATTTGCATTGAGGTGTGTAAAGGAAACAGGCAGAGGAGGGCAGAGCGGGACGGAGGGGTGCCACCCGTTGGAGGCCGTCCTTCCTGCAGCCTCCCAGGACACTGAAGGAGTCACACACGAAGCATCTCCACGGCCCTCAGACGGGACGTCCCCTTTCTGGTGAAGAGGAAACGATTTCTCCTCCTGCTTCCTCGTCCTGGGTGCTTCCTTGTGGCAGTCAACATGCCCACTTTCCTCTTTTTCCCCCTAACAAGCCCATTTTGCAACAGCACCCCGAGTCTCGGGTGTCAGGGGGGTAGAGGTGAGGGCCGCCAGCCGCCCCAGCACCCCTGGAAGTAGGGCCAATCCCATGCAGGGTGGCTTTCTCCCAAGATTCCCTTTTCCCCTCTCACCCCCTCGGGTTTTTCTTAGCCTGTAGGACACCACGGTCGTGGACCCCGGCACCCTGCCCCTGCCGGAGGCCTGAACACTGCCTCTTCCCGGGATCCGGGCATGGAAAATTTTATCCCCAGCCACGTTTCTTCGAAGGGTGTGTTTTGTTTTGTTTGGGCCCAGGCACAGAGTCCGTGAAGAGACACAGAGCCGCGCCTGGGTAACCGGAGCCAGCCTCATGGCCCCGCACGTGCGCCTCCCCCCAGCCTGACCCATTTCCACGGGCCCTGGGCCTCGCTGCCTAGGTGCACACCAGCTCCACGGCCCCACGCAGGGCGCGCTGTGCCAGAGGGAACGGGAAGTGCCTCTGCTCTGGGCCGGGTCCAGCCCTGGCCCCTCTCCGCTCTCCCGGGCCAAGGGGGCTGGGGGGACAGGCAGCCAGTCCCCCTGCAGTGACCTGTGACGTCCCCTCTCACGGGCTGAGTGAGGATGGGCTCTCCCTTCCCCCCCCAGCACAGGCACCCCCTCTACTGCTCTTTGGGGTGCCTGTGGCACTGCATGTCTGTCGACTCTGCTCCCTGCTGCTGCTGGGAATTCACCCCTAAGGTGCTTCCTGTTCTTGTTCTCAGGTCAAAAGGACAGTCAGTGCTTGTCTTCCTGCCTGCCTTCTTGCCTTCTTTCCTCTGCCAGGAACCAAACCCAGGGCCTCTGTTTTCCCACCGAGCCCCTTCCCCGGCACTCACCTTCCCATTGGCTGTTCCTCCCCTGGACCCCGCCCCAGTACTGCCTTTGTCTCCGGCTGTCTCCCCCTGTGGGTCAGTATTTCTCCACGTCCCTCACCCGCGCCTGACTGGTCTCTGCTGGCCTCTTGCCCTTCCCTGTCACATGCTGACCCCCCAGCCTAAGTACAGGGACCCTGGCTCCTTTCGTGAACCCCGGGCTCCCTGCCACGTCTCTTCCTCCAGAAGGACAGACACCCCCTCCGTCCACAGGGCTGTTCCAGAGAGCAGACTTGAGCTTTTCCGAACTGGGTCTGGGTCAGGCCTGGCCAATGGTAGGGACTTGGGAATTCACTGACTCCCGAGAGAGAGAAACCGTGTAGACAGAACCTGTTCCTGAAACCCGAGTTTCTTCCTTTCTGCCTGAAAAAAAAAAAAAAACGTCCGCACTGGGCACAGGTCACTCCAAGGGGCCAGGCCTGGGGCTTCGACAACGAGACGTTCACTTCACTTAAGCTGTTACTGTTGGGGTCTTGATGTCCCTAGGGGAGCGCAGTGTAAGCCAGCTCAAAGCTGCGAATGGGCATGTCTGCCCGGAGGGGAGGGAGGAAGATGAGGCACCCCCGGGGGTCAGGACAGGTGCTGAGGGCAGGAGGAAGAATGGCTGGCCCCACCCTCTGGCCACCCCTGGGGCGTGTCTTGGTGTTGACACAGCCCCCTGGCAGCCTGACCCTGGAATTTCGGGTTCCTTGGGAGAAAGGAACTGTGTACATCTGAGGTGGCTGAGCCTAGAGCCTGCAGGGGGCAGAACTGGGCTGGCCCAGCCAAGTGCTCGCTCACCTTGGAGACAGCCTTGCTGTGGATTGTTCTGGAAAGAACTAGGGCCCTCTCCAGAACATCCGAGTGGCGATGGAAATGGCCAGGACTGGTTTTAAGCGTAGGGTCCAGAGAGTGAAGGGTGTAGATGGTGGAAGGGGATTAGAGCTTGTGCCGCCCCCCCCCCCCCAATCAGGCACCTCATTGTCTCACACGAGCTGACCCAGTTCAATCCCCGGCACTCCGTGTAGTGTCCTAAACCCTGCCGGGAGTGATCCCTAAGCAGCGCCGGGCGTGGCCCAACCCTCGAAAGTACAGCACCACACATGAAAGCCCCTTTTCTACTTGGTGTCAGGCCCAGGAGTTCCAAGAAGCAACTTTCACTTTCCTCCCAGGCTAGCGCAAGCTCTCCTGCCACTTGTAGAAGGTGGCAGGGACCTGCAGTGACTGAGGCACACCCACGGCTCCGTGGGGCAACTCTGCGTCACCCATGGTAGTGGGGCTGAGAGTGGTGGGGCCCTGGGCTATTATTTAACCCCTGCCCGGGCCCCAGCACTGGTGTCCCAAGCACACGTGCAGTGACCAGCGCGGTGGGTACTGTGTTTCAGGAGGAGGACGGCGACTACACCTACGTGGAGAGGGTGAAGATTCCGCTGAGCCACGGGACCTTGTTGCTTATGGAAGGAGCCACACAGGCTGACTGGCAGGTGAGAGCAGGCCCTGGGGTGGGGGCGGGGTGGGGAGTACGTGGGGGCTGAGAAGCTTCTGGAACTGTGGGGTTGAGGCGGTGGAAGGAGGGAGGCCAGGGCAGGGGGGTGGCTCACCCAGCTGCCGTGTCCAGGGCCGGGCTGTGAGTAGACGGTGGTTCCCCATCCCCGCGCCCAGCACCACCCCCTGGGCATGATGGCAGCGAAGCTGAAGAGGGACTTCCCCTCCCTCCGACCACCAGGCCACCCTGCCTCGGTCTGGCCACCCTAAAGGCGGGTGTTGAGGTGGGTGAGGCACGGCCAGCGGGGGTCCTCAGGCCTCTGTCTCAGCCCTTTGCCTTTATACTGAGATGGCTGTTTTTGCTCAGTTGGTTTGGGCTTGGGGCCACACCCGATGGTGCCCAGGCTCACTCCTGGAGGGGCTCAGGGGACCCTATGGGGTACCGGGGGTCAAACCAGAGTTGTCTGCGTGCAGAGCAGGTGCCTGACCCACTGTGCTGTCGCTCCAGACCTGTCTTTTGACTGAGTTGGAGGAAGTAGCAAGAGGCAAAGAGGGAGGTAGCGCTGGTGGGAAACTGAGTCTCCCCGGTAGTGCTGTCAGTGAACAGATGTGTCTCAGGGCTCTGCTGGGCGGCCACCCTGTGTACAAGGGCTCCTGTGGGTGGCGGCAGCCTCCAGTACCTGCACTGGGTTGCCTTGACATTTCATGGGTGTGTGTGTCTCTGTGTCTGTGTGAGCATGGGTCTGTGTGTGTATCTGTGTGTATGTGTCTCTCTCTTTCTGCTTATCTGTGTGTCTTGTGTGTACGTGTTTGTGTGTATGTGTGTGTGTATGTCTGTCTCGTGTCTGTGCATGTGTCTGTGTATATGTGTATCTGTGTGTATGTCTTCGTCTTTGTGTGTATGTGTGTGTGTCATGTCTGTGTGTGCACATGTGTGTATGCATGTATTTCATGTCTGTGTGCACGTGTGTATGTGTGTGTCTGCACCTGTATCTGTGTGTACTCGTGTGTGTCTGAGTGTGTGCCTCTGTATGCACCTGTGTCAGTGTGTGCATGTGTATGTCTGTGTTTGTGCCTCTGTGTCTGTGTGTGCACATGTCTGTGTGTGTCTGTGTTTCCCTTGTGTCTGTGGGCACACATGTGTCTGACTGCGCGTTTCCGTTCCTGTGCCTTGTGTATCCGTTCAGCACCGAGTGCCCAAGGAGTACCACTCGAGAGAGCCGCGTGTGAACCTGACCTTCCGCACGGTTTACCCAGACCCCGGAGCGCCGCACCCGTGAGTGAGGGGGGTCCCTGACGCTGAGCGAGGCTCCCCCATGGAGGTGCCACCGCTGCTGTGTGCCAGGGCAAGACGGCCAGCAGTTTCACTCTGTCCGTGTTCACTGCGGGAACGTGAGCCCCGATGGCCTCTGGAAGTCATGTATTTCGCCACATTAAAAGCTGCTGCGGCTGGTTTTGCCTGTGACCTTGTCCTGTGCCCGTTTTCTGCTGCGCCCTGGGCTTGACTTGGAGAAGCAGGAGCGGCTGTTGCGTTTGGGGTGAATGCACACACATGTGCATTTGTGCACATTCCTCGTGACCGGTGGCAGGGCCCCGGGAGCCACCTGGGGGCAGAGCTGGCCTCCAGCCCCGCGGCGACAGCCCCCTCCCCAGGCTCTGCAGCACCGTGGGACAGCAGTGAGGTCTGTGGCTCATTGTCTCCCACTCAGCCAAGCCTACGGGCTCTGGGGGAGGCGCCAGGGCTGTGCCCTCACCTGGGTGACCCGTGATACAAGAGTCACCATCCTCTCCCGGGGCAGGATTGAGGAGAGTGAGGTCATGAGGAGCGGGCTGACATTCAGACCAGAGCTGAGTGACCCCAGATAGTCACTTGAGGCTGTAACGCCCAGCCCAGCGCAGGGAGCAGGGCCCAGGGGAGTGGATGGGTCCCCAGGCAACTCTACCCTGCTGACTAGCCTCTGTGCCACCCACCACACAACTCCCCGGGATTTGGGGATTGGCGGTGATGTCACCCCGGCTCCCCTTCCTGCACACGAGCACGTGGCGTCCTGGCCTCCACAGCGGTGGCGCCTGAGAGAATGCGGTTGAAACAGGAGAAAGTGGGACGCGAGAGGCCCATTCTATTGCTCTGCAGTGCCGCGCCCAGTGCCTTCTTGCACTTGTCTGGTCTCCTGGTCAGCCCGTGACCCTGCAAGGTGGGGCGGGTGCCGGGCACACGGCTTTGGGAACCCACCCCAGACCCGGGCCCCTTCCTTCCTCCGACTCTGTCTGGGGCTCCTGGTTCAGCCACATCACTGCTTCTCGGGCTCGGCCTCACCTGCCACTGCGGTGCCCTCCCTGACCCTTCTCTCCAGAGGTCACTTTCTCTCGCCATGTGGGCGTCCGGGTGTGCCCTCCCACGCAGAGGCACGGACCACCCTGGAAAGAAGCCTCTGCTGCTCCCCGCTTCCCTCTGGGCAAATGCACGGGGTCTGACCTGGGTTCGAGCTGAACCACCCCTGCTGGGGCAAAGGGGAGGGGAGCTTCCTCCCTGGCGATACCCACGTCCCCCCTAGCCTCTCCCCTTACCACCGTGTGGGCACCCAGTCCTGTGCCGCCGCCCAGCCACCCCCAGGCATCTTCGTCTGGGAGCAGCGATGGTCGGGCTGTACCCTGCCTGGCCTCCCTGCGGGAACAGGCAGTGGGCACTGGCCAGCGGGCACCGCCCCAGGGCTTGGCCCCGCACCCAGGACCCTGGCAGAGGCCACCGCCGCCACTGCTGTCGCGCCCAGGGACCGGACCAGCCTGGAGCTGGCGGCCGCCGCCCAGAGACAGCGAGGAATGGGGGGCTATTTTTACCGAATGACTGGCAAGGCAGAGGCAGCCAAAGAACCTGAAGAAAAACAGGTTTGGGCCCTCAGCTGCCCCTTTTGGGGGAGCTTCAGGCAAAGCCTGTCGAGCAGGGGCTTCGCTTTCCCACGCAGAATCCTCATCGTGTGTGCACCCCGCACAAGAGAGGTGTAGACTTGGCCCTGGGCAGTCCAGGTGAAGTCACCCCTCAGGGCCTTTCAGTGACAGACAGACACGCAGGCAGACAGACAGATAGACAGACAGACACACACACGCACGCACACGCCACATGCCTGTGAGCAGCGCTCCCTGCAGGTATTCCTGTTCGCCCACACCGAACTTCAGTAATTAATTGGCCCTGGAACTAGGAAGCATAATTTGGGTAGGGAGTTTGGGGGGATGGGGACAGTCCGGTTTCTCCCTGGCTGGTGACACAGCACACTGCTTTGGGAACCCACCCAAGATTCTGGGTCCCCTTCCTCCTTCCCTCCCTCCGACTCCATCTGGGGGCTCCCAGTCCTGCCATATTACATCACTGTTTCTCAGCAGACGCCACCCAGAAGTGTCCAGGCAGCAGGCAGGGGGCTCCTGGCCCACCAGCTCGTGCTGAAGGAGACACTGAGTACGGGGACATGCGTGGGGATGCTCAGACCCGGGTCGGGGGGCGCTCAGCTGCTTCCGGGCTTGGAGCCCCTGCTCCGATTCCTGCCCCCACCCGGGGTGTGAGGTCTGAGTTGAGTGGGGCTAGGCCCAGGGTGGGGGTGTGCCAGGGGACACCCGTGACCCGGCCCTGCCCCAGGGGAGCACTTCTCCCTGCGCTCCTGGCAGGGCTCCACGGTGGCCACAGGCAGCAGCCCCCGTTGCCTTTTCTGGGCATAAACACTCGCCGTGTCAGGCCCAAAGGCGCCTCGACTTTATTTTCCTCTAACGAAGCCTTTGACGCCTGCCTGCGAGCGTTTCCATGGCAATGCATCCTGTTGGTTGGCACTTGGGCCGTTTGCTGGGTCCCCCACAAGACTCAGGGTGGGGCAGCTGTCACAGCCCCCCGGCAGGAGGCAGCGAGAAGCCAGCAGAGACTCAGGTGTGCTTCCCGGTGCCCCCTGGGGTCAGAGGGCAGAGCAGGGACAGGGAGGGGCAGGAGGTCAGTGATGGTCACCATCATGCCTCTCACCTGGTGGCCCCTGCCCTCAGACGTTCTCTGGCAGTGTGGACATCCGCGGGTGTCTGAGACTCCGGAGGTGCTGAGACGCACCTGTCACCCCTTATTCCCCACAGCCCAGGGTGACACTTGTCCCACCATTGAGAGAGCAACTTTGCCTGGGGGCCTAGTTGTCCACTCCCCGCAGGCCTGGTGGGGGGGGTGCAGTTGGTGGTAGGTTCTGTAGGGGGTGATCCAAGTGCTCCCCCACCCCATGGAGCATTGGGAGCTGGGGCTGGGGGTCTGGTCTGCCCAGAAGGGGTGGGAGAAGGGGCTTCCCAGAGGTGGGTCTTGCCCAGGGACCGGGGAGCACTGCACCCACTCCTTCATCCCCTGTTTCTTGTAGGAAAGAGGCCTGGAATGTTCTCCGGAAACGAGTCCAGGCCAAGCCATCACGGTTCCCCCCGGCCCTCTCGGTGACTCTCCCTGCCCTCTGCCTCTTCTCCCCTAGAAGTCAGCGAGGATGGGAGTGAGAGTCGAGGGGCCCCCTCCTGGCACCCCCGACTAGACTGCCCAGGGCTGGGAGGTGGCAGCTCCTGCCTCCTCCAAATTACTGAGACAGCAATGGCCGTCCCCGTTGCACAGAGGAGAAACTGAGGCTGGGAGCAGGCTGGGGCAGAGCCAGCCCCACACTTGGCCCTGGTCACCTGTGCCAGCTCCTACTGGGCTGCTCTTGGACACACAGACAGACAGACAGACAGACAGACAGACACACACACACACACACACACACACACACACACTCCTGTACAGACACACGCTCCTTCCTCTAAGAGCAGGTGGTGGCCAGCGCAGCCAGCGAGCTGTCCCCGGCTCCTGCCGCGTCGCGGGCTGCCACCTCCTGCTGAAAATAGCGCAGGCGCACCGGGCACTGGCCCCGGCGGGGCGGCCGCACCAGACTGGCCCCGAGTCACCCCCACTGACCGTCTGCAGGCGGGGACTGGGAGACCAGCCCATTCTCGCCCTGCCCCGACCTCTGTGGGCTCAGCAGGGGCCTGGAGGAGAGTGAGCAGGCTGGCAGGGCCAGTGGGGCCCGGGCTTACTTAGGTCCCTCCCCGCCCGTCTGTCCAAGCTGAGCCCCCTGGGACCTACCAGCCAGGGCCCAGCTGCTGTTTCCTCCAGGTGGAAGGGACTCAGGGTCCTGTGAGGGTCCAATTCATAGATGCATTGGAGGCATCAACAGCAGCACATCGAGAAGGGGAATTGCTTTAGGGGAAACATTCTACAGACCCTGTAGACCCCGCCCTGCTCCTCCTGGGGCTAGTGGTGGCCACCTGGCCCTGTGACCGGCCTTTCTCCAGGGCCTGCACTTTGGGGCCAAGCCCCAGGGGCTGCAGGGAGGCGTGAGGGAGGCCAACCCCATTAAGGCCCTGCACCAGGCGCAGTGTCTCCCTCCTGGGATGCCCCTGCAGAATGAAGCATCCAGATGCCGAGTGGCCTTGCGTGTCGGCTCGGCTCCCTTCCGGCCACCTTGCCACATGCTCCCCAGGTAATTGGTCCCCTAATGTGCCGGCCTGGCCCTGGCCCGCCACCTCTTCCTGGGCTCAGCTCTGGCCCCTCTGCGAGGCCCCACGCCTGCTGCCTGGCCCTTTCTGTCCTTGCTGAAGTGGTTTTGACACTTGGGCCCCCTGACCCAAGGGGAAACCAGCTTCCCAGCTGGAACTGGGTTCGGGACCAGGGTCCTATCCTGCTGGGAGTCACTGCCAGCTCCTCCTGGCCCTGCATCCTTTGTACGCCATGAGCAAAATGCAGGAAGGAAAAACCACAGGGAACTTCCCAGCCAGAGGCGGCGACTTTGCATCTACTAGTGCAATCTCAGACAACAATGAAGCAGCACTCCAGCCTGGCAGGGGGGCGGTCTTGGGCCCTTCCTGCACCCCTGAACATGGGGTGGGGGTGCTAGGGCAGGCCCCGGGCCCCCGACCTGGTGGGGGAGGCGTGGTCAGGGGTGGGGAGATGGGCAGTAGGTATCAGCCTTCTGGTGTGGACACACATGTCCCTGTTGATATTGGGGTGCGTCCACTCTGAGCCTGTGGGTTTGGGGCACCGAGGGGTATGAGGTGGGATGACAGAACTGGGGTTCAGGACACCTCTAGAACTTCCGGGAGGGGGCCTTAGCTGGGCGGATGGGACCAGGGCCCCCTCCAGTGCTGTATCACGTGAGTGCCAGGGCTGAGGGTCTCCAGAGCTCGCAGGTGAACCCTGAGTTTGACCCACCCTTTTTGGGGGGGGTTGAAAGGAGGTGGGAGGCCACACCCTGCAGTGCTCAGGGGTCACTCCTGGTGGGGTTCATAGCATCATATGGGGTTCCAGGGGTCAAACCTGGGACGGATGCATGCAAGACAAAGCACCTTCCCTGCTGCACTGTCATCCCAGCCTGCTGGTCCTCCCGTTACCATGACAGCAGAGACGCTCAGTTCTGGGACTTGCCTCTGGCCCCAGCCCCTCCTTGTTTTCATTTGTTGTTGGCGTTCATTTGGGGGCCAGACCCTGAGATCACTCATGGTGGGCCTGGGGGCCCCTCTGCGGGGCCTGGTGCATGCAAGACCAGCGCCTTCTCCCGGCATCCCCTCTCTCGGGGCCTGTGCCCCCACGTCACAGCTGCTTGGCCCGCTTGGCAAATATATTTATTTTCTTGCTTTGAGGGTCACACCTGGCGATACACAGGGGTTACTGCTGACTCTGCAAGCAGGAATTACTCCTGGTGGTGCTCGGGGGACCCTATGGGATGCTGGGAATCAAACCCGGGGCGACCGCATGCAAGGCAAACACCCTACCTGCTGTGCTATCACTCCAGCCCCCCATTAGGCAAATTTCTGAGCTCCGGTTCCTCCACCTACTAAGTGAAGCGAAGTGGCGGTTGGAAGGTGGGAGTGAGTATGACAGTCTGGCGGCCACGGTCCTTGTAGCACTCCCTGTCACAGACCCAGCGAGGGGGAGGGGTGCGGGCTGGCATGACTGTGGTTTTGGGGATTCATCCTGTCCTGTCCTTCGGAGGAGCCAGGGCTGGGGGCGGGCGGGCTCCCCTCAGACAGCCTCTGCTGATAGAGTGGGTGGCACGGCCTGTCACACTCTCCAAGGGAGAGGAGTCTGCTCAGGGCCGCTCTGGAAGCTGGAGTGCACACCCCAACAGTGGGGAGGAGGGTCCGAGGGGTTCCCTGCCACGGACCCAGCCTGTCACCCCACCCCAGCTGGTTTGGCAAGGCTGATGGCTGGCGTCTCCGGTTGAGAGAAGGAAGAAATCAGGAGCCAGGGATGCGGCCCGAACCCCGGGGAGAAGGGAGACAAGGAAGAAATTGGGCCTTCATGGGGGGAGGGGGCAGGGGTTGGAGGGAACTTCGCTCTGGGCCACCTCCCCAGTGTGAAGGTGAGTCAAGCCTGGTCCTGAGGGGCCCCCAGCCCCCCAACTGCCTCTGACTCTGGGCCCGTTTTTATCCCCATTTGCCCTCCCTCTCGTGCCGTGTTTTCTCCTGTTAGATGCTGGGGGGTTGCGGTCCAGAGCTTGGGTTGCTGTTTTGACCGGAGTCCCTTTGCTTGTGTGGTTTCCGGGGACTGACGCTTCATGAAATGCTGCTGTGCTGACCTGGCATTGCTAGGCGGGCCGTCTCCTTCAGCTGTGATTTTCTATTTATTTATTTATTTATTTAGCGAATCACTGCGAACTACGGAAGTTATTTCAGATAGAATTTGAATTTTCGGGCATACATGGTTCCGACACCAGTCCCTCCACCTGTGTCTGTGTGTTTTCTGAAGGTCCGGCGGTGCTCTATCTCTCCCGCCACCCGCGTTCGGAAATCTCGAACCATTTCTCCCACCTCAGGGAGGTCAGTGGCGATGGCTAGGTGAAGGAACGAACGAGGGCCAGGCTGGGGCCAGGCTGGTCGGTATCAATTGTAATTTTTTTTTTTTAAAGAAAGAGATTAAGTAAAGTAAAGTAAAGGCCCTCCCATTGATCATCGATTTGCTCGAGCGGGCCCAGTAACATCTCCATTGGAGA
>JAOXYA010032727.1:0-12914 GCA_028565675.1 Sorex palustris
CAGGGATGTGTTCTTTTATATTCAGTTTGTTCATATTCTTGTGTTCACCATTATTTTGGTGAGACTGAAATAGGCTAGTGGACTATTGGCTTAATGTGTTTGGAATAGCTGGCTGTCCTCCTCAGAATTAGGTCATGGAGATTGAGCTGTGAGTTCAATGCACTGGGAAATGGGAAAATAACTCTGTTAGCTTGAGCGGCCACTGTTCCATGCCCCCTCGCCACCAATGTACTTGTAGGGGAGTTGGCCTTGTGGTGCCTGTGCAGGATTAAAGTCCTGCTTCTGGTGCAGTCCTAAAACTTGTCTAGATCCCCTCTGACCTACTTGGTAGGCACCTTAGCTGAAAGGGGCTCTTCCCATGACTATTACTGTTGATGGCTTATTAAGTTGATACTGTTGCCTTGAAAAAATAAAACCATATGTTAAGTGTCAAAGATTTAATAAACTGGAGAATCCTTTGCAATTCTTAACAATAAGTAAAGTTGAGCTTCCCAATAAAAAGCCCTTAAACCTAAACATAAAAATTACCAGCTCACTAACTAGAGAAATGTGAAATATATATGACAAGTAATTATATGACAAGAGATGGAAATAACCCAAATATATGAAAAATGTTCAACTTCACACACATGAAATGTGAATTAAAACATATATAGTCTTTCTTTCTCATTACAAATGAAAAGGTAATTTTTTTAGATCACCATGAATTACAAACTTACGAAGTTATTCATCATTGGATTTCAGGTGAAGTGTTCCAACACCAATCCCTTCTTCAGTATCTACTTCCTTCCACCAGTGTCTCCAGTTTTCATCCTGCCCCCCCCCCAGCCAGCCTCAATGGCAGGCACCTTTTTTTCCTATTAGGCACTGTGGTTTACAATACTGTTACTGCATAGCTTGGTGATTGTTAATAGTAATAATCAAAAACACAAACGTGTATCCACCCTTACCTAGAATTACCCAAATGATTGAATACAAGAAAAACGTTTTTATGTTAAGAAAAGCAAACACACAGAAAACATGGAGGAATAGACCATGTTGAAATTTTGAAACACAACCATCTGTCTCCCACAACTCAGATTATCATTGAAAGATTTTTGATTAATTGAAGCACCATCGAAGCTCATTTTGGGCTGCTTTTTTGAAGGTAGATACCAAAACTCCATGATATTGGTAGGTGAGAAAGATGGAAGTAAAACTTCCAGCTATAGCCTAACCAGAGTAGAGAAATTTAGAACTACTGAGCACAGATTGTAGATAGAGTAAGTGAAGGAACTTAAAGAACTTCAAGTGTACAGGACCCTACCAAACTCCCCCAACTATGGGCAGAACACTCAATCACCAGGGAAGTAGATGTAGTAACTAAATTCTGAAGCTCACAATTTTTGCTTGCTATTCTGTGGTTGCTGAGTCTTTCTCGCCTTGGATCCATCAGAACTAAGTTTTTCATTGTGTCGGGGGGTGGTGTGGGGAATAAGTTAGGGAAGGGAACAATCACAGAGGGGAAATGTGCCTACCACAGAGCTAGGCTGGGAGCAGGGAGAGGGAGAGAGAAAACTGAGGACGCTGCTGAAGGGATTGGTGTTGGAACAAATTATGCCTTGAACTCAGTGTCTACTACTGTCCACCAATCACAAATATATTTGTAGCTTTTTAATTCATAATGATTCAATTTTTTTAAAATTTTTAAATAAAAGTAAAGGAATAAGTCTTCACAAATGCTATGACTTCATATTGCAAAGCCCAACCTTGTAAAATGGTCAGGAAGAGAGAGAACTGGCACAGTTTAAAGACTGAGTTGCTGGATTTTTAATGGTGGGTGGCTCTCAATTTCCATAGTAAATCACCAGTGAGCAGTAGCTAATTGTGATAAGACTCATTCTAAGCTAAATTATTGTGGTTCCAGATCTTTCCTTTAAGCTAGGTGGCAGAGGAAAGTGGATAGCAAAGAATTTCATACTCAGTCACTTTGATAGGTGGTGAGAATAAGCCTATTTGTTTTTCAGAACCTCAGGGGTGTGTGTGTGTGTGTGTGTGTGTGTGTGTGTGTGAAGGACACGCACACAATATCCAAATCAAGAATCACAATTCCTCAAATACTGGGTATCCTGGGTATGTAAAACACAACGAATAGGATCAAACTCACATAAGAAAGAGAATGTTAAAATGAAGATAAAATACCTGTATTAAATAGGAGTATAGAGAAATAATATTTAGGAATAATGATAATTCTCAGTTTTTCAGATTCCTTTTAGGAAAAAAACGTATATTATAAAGTGAAGACACTGACCAGTCACCTGTTTCCTTATAATGGATTGCTGAGAATTTTCCGAACCCAAAGAGAGAGTCATTAAAATACAAAAAGATGAAAGAGAAATTTCTAAATGCAAAAAGGCATACTCCAAGTTACATCATTATTATCAAGTCAATGACAAATAGTAAAAAGAACTAGGTTAAAATATTGAACATAAATGGTTATTATATTTCTTAGCAGAAATTCTAGAACACAAAATGACATTCCAAAATCAATTCTAAAAGAAAAATTTCCAGCCAAGCAGGGTAGAGGTAGTACGGTGGGCAAAAATACTTGCCTTTAATGTAGACCCCAACTTTCTCTGCACCATATATGGTCCCGTAAGCACCAACAGGAGTGAAACCTGAATACAGAGCAGGAATAAGATCTGAGCAGCAGTAGGTGTGGCCCAAAACACCAAAGAAAAAATTCTGATCAAGAATACTCTATAAAATTATTGTTTAAAAATGATAGGGAAATAAATGTTTTCCTAATCAATAAAAGCTAATAGCATTTAGCCCACCAGACATGTATATAAGAAGTATTGAAAGGAATTTTTAACAGGAAAAGAAGAAAAATAAAAACCTTCGTATAATGATAGACACAAAAACAATATAAACATGAATGAGACAAAAAAATCAAAATGAGAAATCAAAAGGGGAGGGAAGAATTGGGTGTAATGTTTAGTCTTGATGCAATAAAATACCAATATTAAAAATAAAATTACCTTGATATTGTATTTCATATTTTTCTTTTGTCTTTATATGAGACTTGAGTCAAATATTTGGAAGAAAACTGAAGAAATAGAGAATCTCCAGGTGAACTCTATCCAAGAAAAAAGGCAGGTAGAAATCCAGGTGCCAGTGTGGAGCTTATTTTCCTCTGGAGTTGCCCGTGTTCTCTCTTTTACTCTATGCGTACATTTTTTTAAGTGAATTTATTTTATTTCTTCTTCTTTTTTTTTACAAGGATTGGATTCATTTATTTTGTAAATTTTAGGTGCTGTAGTTTACAATACTGTTTTGTTTTTGTTTGCTTGCTTGCTTTTTGGGGTCACACCCGGGGATGCTCAGGGGCTACTCCTTGCTCTGCACTCAGGAGTTACTCCTGGCGGTGCTCGGGGGACCATATGGGATGCTGGGAATTGAACCCGGGTTGGCCGCATGCAAGGCAAACGCCCTCCCCACTGTGCTGTCGCTCCAGCCCCATCAGGACATTTATTTTCAGATAAAGTTTGAAGAAGTTATGTGACTGCATATGGGCCGCGACTCACAGCTTGGCCACTGAGCAAGGTGCAAGGTGCCGAGCGCGTGTGGGCGAGAGCGTCGCCCCCTTCCAGTCTTTCCTGCTGCAGCTTCCAGCCGAGACTCCAGCCTGACCTTTCAGCACGGCGGTTGTCAGCGGCTGGGCTCCAGAAATTTCCCTCCGGTCCTCAAAAACATCATTGCCACATAACACAGCTTTCATTATAGAAGATTAGATTAAAAAGGGAGTCTACAAGGTATTATTATAGATAATGTTTTTATTTCTGCCTTCGTGGGCCCTGCAGGATTTCTCCTGGTTGGCAGGTGTTCACACCGGTGCAGAGCACCTCCGAGCTGGGGTGCCCCTTTGGCACTGTCCCCCATGCCTTCCCCGGTCGTCGCTTTTATATTCCTCTCTCCTGGTGGTGTAGCAGGAGCACTGCACGGCAGGGTGTGTTCAGTGTGATAACCAGCACTTGCTCTGATACTGTGGATGGCATACCTCTAATTTAGGCCTTCCCCAGAGTCAGTAGACTTACATTTTTCTGTGACTTACAGGGATTTTGTTGGGTTGGAGGTGGGAGGGGGCTTGGCCACACCCAGTGGTGCTCAGAGCTTAGGGATCATTCCTGCTGGGCTTGGGGGGCCCATATGTGGTGTCAGGGATAGATAGAATGGGGTTCAGCCATGCGTGTGGCCAACACCCAGTCCCCTGTAGTGTCTCTCTGGCCCAAAGAAAAAATGGTGTTTTGTATTTAGACTGTACCTAGCAGGGCTCAGGGGCTCTTCCTGGCTCTGCTCTGGAGTGACCCCTTGGGATAGTCAGGGGACTCTTGAGTGCTGCTGGGGGTTTGTATCGGGGCTCCGGTGTCTGATGTCCTGTAAGACCCATAAGACCCAGAGATTTGAATATAACACTGCTAAGAAGGGAGTACTACTGAATTAAAAATTTACATGCTGTAAACCTAAATTCACCTTTTTGTGTGTGTGTGTGTTTGGCCCTGTGGGTTTTTTTTTTTTTTAAAGAACATCTTGCCCTATTCTGAGAGCTTGCCAAGTTCTGACTTTGTTTTTGACTTTTGACCCACACCCGGAGGTGCTCAGGGCTTCCTCCTGGCTCTGGCGGGGCTTGGAGGACCGGACCGCGTGGTGTGCTGGGAATCAAACCAGGGTCAGCCGCATGCAGGCAAGTGCCGTGCTGCTGTACTATCCCTTCTGCCCAAAGTCAGAGCCCATTCTTTTTCGGTTTAGTATTTTTTAGGGTGTGGCGCTACACCTGGAGGTGCTCAGGAATTACTCCTGCCTCTCTGCCCAGAGGTAACTCCTGGAGGGACACTGGCACCTGTCACCCCCCCCCCCCAACAAAATACGTGAGGTGCCATGGATTGATCCTAGGTTGGCTGCATGCAAAGCAAGTGTCCTACTTGCTGTATGTACTGTTGCTCCACCCTGCCCCCATGTTTCTTTTTTTTTTTTTTTAGTCACCATGGATTACAAAGTTATTGGCGATTCTCTTTCAGACATACAATGTTCCAACACTAATCCCTTCAACAGCATCTACTTCCCTCCACCAGTGCCACCTGGCCCCCCTTCCCTGTTTCCCTCCCACCTTTTACACCTTTGGTACCATGGCTTCTGTTTCTGATAGGGTGTCATGCGAAACCTTTCACAAGCCACTCAGCCGCTTCCTCCCGGCTGGCCACTTCGAAGTCTCTGCCATTTGTAGGGTTCTCTTCTCTGTGCCATTCCCCTCTGCTCTGTGGATTTGTTTGTTTATTTTGTTGCGGTTTGGGGGCCACAGGCTGTGCTAAGTTGCTCCTGGCATGGTGCTCAGGGCACCTCCTGGCCGTAGCTGGAGAACCCGAGGTGCCCACCTGCAAGGCCTGTGCTCCCTCGTGAGTTTAGACAAATGCACAGGCTTGTAAGTGCCTCCCCCTCTTACATTATACAGAACAATTCTGGCACCCCGAGGAACTCCTTCATGTTAACCCTTTGTAGTCACACCCCCACATCCCTGTTCCTAAGCCCTGAACTTGTTTAAAGACACTGTCACGGGAGGAATATGTCAGAACTGGAATAAGTGGATAATTGCACAACCTTCAAGTTGGTTTTCTGTTACAAATGGAAATGAGAATTCCAGTCTTCAAATCCGGCAATTTATATGCGGTGAATTTATTTTGTAGAAGGAGACATGTTTATGAAGGCTATATATATAATTTCTAGAACCTGTCAAGTGAGACCAGTGCTCTAGAGTGACCTTCTGAAAGGACCATGTAGGGCCATAGAGATAGTATATCAGGTGGGGCACTTGCCTTGCATGTGACAAACCTGAGTTCGATCCCCTGTACCCCATAGGGTTACTTGAACCAGGCAGGAGTAATCCCTGAGCATCGCCAGGAGTAATTCCTGAGTGCAGAGCCAGGATAAGCCCTGGGCACCACTGGGTGTGGCCCCCAAACAAACAAACAAAAGCCCTCTATTGCTTCACTATTTTGTCTCCTCCTGAAATTCTTGTCTGTATGGGATGGTGAAGTTTGTGGAAAACCGTGCACGGTTAGAAGGACTTTATCCCTCTGGCCTAGAGCAATTCTCTGCTCCAGCCAGAGTCTGTGGCTCTCCAGAACTGGGGTGGCGGGGACCAGGCCCTGCACCCAGCCGAGCAAGTAAGCTTCAGGTGCAGTTTGACAACTGTCGGCACTCGTAGGTGGCTTTCCTGGGTGGGTGGCCAGGTGAGCGGCCAGGTGAGCCCCGACATGGTCGGGCAGAGAAGCGGAAGCACCGTTTTCCCACGGCTCTCTCTCCACATCACACACATCACCTGCAATTGCGTGTTACCTCCTGGGTCCCGAGGAAAGCTGCCTGGAACAAACCTAAGTACTGGAGTAAAAGACAGACTTGGAGAAAGTGATGAGCAGTGCTAGAGAATCTAGGGGAGGAAAACAGAACCCTCAGTACATAATTCTTGGCAGAATCCATCTTCAGCTTACCTTGTGAGAACGGTGAATGGAAATTCCTGGTTTGCCAGAGAGGAGAGATATATTATACCATCAGTTGATTTTATCAGACAGCACCTCAAAATTTCTTTTTCTAGGGGCCAAAGTGATAGCGCAGAGGGGAACACACTTGCCTTGCCTGTGGCTGACCCAGGTTCAAACCCTGGCACTGCACACGATGGGATCATTGCCAGGAGTGATTCCTTTGTATGAGTCTAGAATAATTCTGAGCACCTCCAGGTGTAGCCAACAACAACCAAATTTTCTTCTCTAGCTAGTCCCCCCCTCTTTATTTTGCAGACTGTACTATCTCCTCAGCCTCCAAAATAGTTTTTTGGGGTTTTTTTGTTTGTTTGTTTTTGCTTTTTGCATCACACCCGGCGATACTCAGGGGTTATTCCTGGCTCATGCACTCAGGAATTACTCCTGGTGGTGCTCAGAGGACCATATGAGATGCTGGGAATCGAACCCGGGTCGGCCACGTGCAAGGTAAACACCCTACCTGCTGTACTATCGCTCCAGCCCCCAAAATAGTTTTATTTAAAAGAATTTTCTACATTTATTAGGCAAGTGTGTGGAGGGAAAGGGAGATGGGTATCCAGGAGAGAACTTGGGCTTCTGCAGCGGGGAAAGCTCGCAGGTGGAGATGGGGCCAGTCTCCGGGGAACGCGCTCGAGAGCCCTCGGGGATGGAGGACCACATGGATATTTCCCACCCGTGCCGTCACCTGGCTTCTTTACAGAAGCAGAAGTTGATTGGGCTTTTCCAGGGGGAAGTGTTGCCCTCCTGGGGACCTCGGTCAGTTCTCATTGCAGCGCTGTAGCCCCTCCCAAGGCTGGGCCTGGGTTCCCAGGGCCCTCGGGTGGCTGCTGTGTTCCGGCTGCCTTCCTGCAGGGTCCAGGCTGCTTTCCCAGCCTAGGCTGCCCGCAGCCCTGCTGTGTATTGTTAAGGTATGTTGCAAGTGTGGCTTTCTGTCCCCCTGCTGACTTGCTTCCAGGTTATCTAGACATTCTTCCTCCTCCTCCTCTCTCCCCACCTCTCCTCACCCCTCCTCTGCCTCCTCTACTCCTCCAGTGTTCAGGGCTTACTCCAGGCTCAGTGCTTAGGGACCATTCTTGTAGGCTCCGGGGACCATACGGGGTGCTGGGGATCAAACCCCAGTCAGCCGCTGCAAGACATGCATCCTGCCTGATATACTACAGTGCCGGCCCCTTTAACACATTCACAAGCCCTGCGGCTGGAGACATAGTCCTGCAGATCCCTGCACCCCACATGGTCCCAGTTCCCACTCCTCCAGCACTGCCTGGAATGAGCCCTGAGCATTTGGCCAGGAGTAAGCCCAGAGCACCACTGGGTGTGACCCCAAACCAGAACAAAGCACAACAAATCATAAATCTCGGACTGGAGATACACTCAGAGCTCAGCCATGCTTTGCCTCGAGGCACGGTTTTCGGCTTTTGTTTGTTTTCTCGGATAGTGGTGCTCAGTAGTGGTGCTCAGGCTGCTCCTGGCTCAGGGCCTGGGATCGGGTGGGGTGCTGGGGTGAACTCCAGCTGCAGATATGCAAGGCAAGTCCAATGATACCCGGGGAACATCGTTAAATGTGCCCCCCCCCCCCAGAAGGCCAAGGAAAAAATAAAAGAAAAGGGCAAACTCCAAGAAAATACTCAGATTCTGGGACTGATCTTCCTGTATTCCTGGCTCTTCATGAAGAATGAGTGAGTCTTTCCTATTTCCTGGCATATTGGAGATCACCTGAGATTACCGTCTGCTGGGAGTAATTACTACCAAAGAAGAGTGTATTTTCTGGAGGGTTTCCTTAATTTTCCCTGACTTGAATCCCAGCACTGCCTTGGGAAGGACTGGCCTACCCCACCCCCCACAGCCTCTGGGCCTGGCTGCTCTGGGACCACCCGCCTATTTACCCCTAAGGGCCTGATTATCTAGCCTTTCAGGAGGGGGATTATGTGGATTAGAAAAATAAAATCTATGAGCAATCCAGAAGATTTATTTAAACTGCAATCCAGCCACTTTCCTAATAGACCTTTCCTTTGCATTTCTAATAATTGAGTTATAACAATTGCTAATTTCATCCCTCTCTCCTCCATTTAGAGGAAGTTCCGTGAGTGAAGCAGAGGAAGGATGGGAGGGATCAGAGTAGCCGTAATCAACAGGCGTAATTTGGTGTTGACTGGGTGGTTTAACCACAGTGCTTACTAGACCTTGAAGACCTGAATTCCACAAATTCCTCACCTGTTGAGCCACTGAAGGAATCTGAGTGGCTGTCAACAAGAGTCCAACTTCATTTCCAGAAGTACTTGATTAGCTTAGATTATTGAGTTTTTGTGATTTACATACTCAAACCGGTATTTCTAGATATTCAGGATCACAAATTTTGTGCAGTTTAGCTTTTTTTTTATTGTTCTGTTTTGTTTTGTCTTTTTTCTTGTTGGGTCATACCCAGCAGTGCTCAGGAGTTACTTCTGGCTCTGCACTCAGGAATTACTCCCGGCGGTGCTGGGGGACCGTATGGGGAAACTCCCTACCTGCCGTATTGTCAGTCCGGCCCCTGTTGTTTTGGTTTTGGGGCCACACTTTGCTGTGCTCAGGGTTTACCCCTGGCTCTTAGCTCAGTGTTCACGTTGGCCAGGGTTTAGCTGACCTGGTGCCTCGGATAGAGCCAAGGTGGTTTGCATGCACGGCGAGTCCCTTACCAGTTCTACTCTATCTCTGGTCCGTAAACTGTAAATGTCTCATGTTTACACTGGAATGATGTATTTGCTAACCTTTGATAGATACTTTTACCCTCTATTTCATTATTAATATTTTTCCTGGGAGGCATCTTGCTTTCATATCCTATGAAAACGGAAACTTTAGGAATTTAACATACTTTAACATGCTAATGGTACTCAACGCCAGGTCTATGTCTGTTCTTAATTATTTTTCCAGTTGCGGGCCCAGAGTTGATAGTACAGTGGGGAAAGCACTTGGGAATTTGGCCTAGGTTCAGCCCTCAGCGTCCAATGGTCTCTCGAACTCAGAAGCCATCAGAAGTGTGAGCCTAGAGCACAGCTAGGTGTGGTCCAAAGACCTGAGGGGGGAAAAAAAAGACAATAATTCATTTTTTCTTTACCCCCTTTTGGGGATTTTAGGATTTTTTGGCCACACCCAGTGGGGCTCAGGATTACTCCTGGCTGTGCTGTGGCCACACTTGTCGGTGCTCAGGGTCACTCCTGGCTAGTTTTGTGCTCAGGGATCACTTCTGGCAGTTCTCAGGGGACCGTAGGGGGTGCAGGGCCGGCCCCATGCAAGGCAATAGCCTTACCCAGTATACTATCTCACCGGCCTAATGAGTTTAAAGTGGAATTTTTTTTTGGCGGGGGTGAGATTGGGGTAACACCTGGTAGTGTTTTGTGGGTGCTTATGACTGTGCTTGGGGGATCACTCCAGGGGGTGCTTGAGGAACTTGAGCAGAGCTGGTGCCAGGGCCCTAACGTGGTCAGCTGGTGCCCGGCTAGCGCCTTGACTTCCCCTGACTATCTCTCTAACCCAGTTGTCACATTTTATTTTATTTTATTTTATTTTTTTCTTTTTGGGTCACACCCGGCGATGCACAGGAGTTACTCCTGGTTCATGCACTTAGGAATTACTCCTGGTGGTGCTCGGGGGACCATATGGGATGCTAGGAATCAAACCTGGGTCAGTCGCGTGGAAGGCAAACGCCCTATCTGCTGTGCTATTGTTCCAGCTCCACTTCTTGGCCTTTTGCCTTGATCAAGTGTACACTTAGCAGTCCTCGTGTATCATTCCTGTCAGGGCTAAGGGTGACTGAATGTTGTGTCAGGGATCAAACCCAGGTGTTCTGCATCCTTTTTTGGTGGATAGACTATGCAGAAAACGAACTTTATGATGACAAAATACAGACTGTAACATTCATGTTTTCCAGCTAAGGCATGGCTACATGGGAAAGAACTATTTCTAGAGGACTACCACTGAGGGCCTGAGGCTGGGGGCTTGAGGGAGAGTCCCATAAAACCTCAAGATGACTGCAGCACTTATTAGTTACATCCCACCATCTCCCTGTCTTAGCCATCTGACAGTGTGCGTCCAGTGGCTTTGCTATCTTCCCAGTGGTGTGCAGCTGTCATGTCTCTACTTCAGAATGTTCTTATCCCCCATGAAATCCCATACCTCTGAAGCAATTGCTCCTCATTCTGGTAACCATTAAATTCCTCTCTGTGGGCTGCACTTTTCTATGGACTAATCCTATAAATAGGATCACACATTGTGTGGCTTTTGTTCCTGGCTTCTTTCGTCAAGTTTTAAGGCCCATCCATGTTGCATATGAACAATTCTTCCTTCTTGTTTATATATCCCATTGTGGACCTACTATATGTTGTCTATTGTGACTTCTCTTTTTCGACTATTGTGACTAGTACTGCTATAAACAGTACTTTGTTTAAACACCGGTTTTCAGGTACTTGGTGAGGCTGGGTCCTGTGGTAACTTTAACTTATTGAGGAGCTAACAAACTTTTCCATGGTAGTCCAGTCACATCATATGGGTACACTACTGCCAGAAATGTATGGGGTTCCAATTCCTCCACAGTTATTTCCATTTTCAAATGCTCAATCTAGCTGGTGTGAAATGGATCTCATTGTGGGTTGTTATATATTTCCTTAATGATTAATGAGGTTATACTTGTCATGCACTTGGAGAAATGCCTATTCAAGTCCTTTGTCCATTTTGTAAAAAATTGAATTGTGCTATTGTTAAGTTTTATTAGTTCTTTATAGTGTCTTGATCTTAGACCTTTAACTAAGTATATGATTTGAAAGTATTTTTCCAATACTATGGATTGTTTTTCATCTACTGATGGTGTTCCTTTTTAATTTTATTATAACACTGTGATTAACCAAGTTGTTCATTACAGTTATTTTAGGCATTAAATGTTTCAACATTAGTTCCAGCGCCAGTATGACCTTCCCTCCACCAATGTCCCCCCAGTTTCCCACCCACCACCCCAGCCTGCCTCCTTGCAGGCATAAAGAAATTTACTTCATATTGTATGTTACAACACACAAACAAATGGAAATATCAAAAATTAGATCAGGGGCTGGAGCAATAGTACAGCAGATAGGGCATTTGCCTTGCACGCAGCTGACCCGGGTTCAATTCCCAGAATCCCATGTGGTTCCCTGAGCACTGCCAGGAGAAATTCCTGAGTGCATGAGCCAGGAGTAAACCCTGTGCATCACTGGGTGTGACCCAAAAAGAAAAAAATAGATCAATAAGAATCAATTTGTGATAATTGTTATGTCTCACAATGTTACTGAAGTCATTATTTGAGGATCTACTATGCGAGTTAGTGCTAGCTGAGCTTTCTGTGTCACTGTTTAGGCTCACTGAGCCTGGTGGGCTTGTATGCAACTTTCCCATTACATTTGCTCTGATCTTAGTGGGCTGACAGTACTAAGAAAATTGGAGCTTCCATGTGACTATATAGCAGCTGTGCAGTCCAGGAGCTATATAGAACTGAACAATTTGGTAGCTTAGCAGTTTGGTGAGGTTCAGTTGTGAAGCTGGGACATGTCTATGTCCGCGGCTGTTAGATGTGTCTACAGGCTGCTGTGCCTTCAGCTAGAAAGAGGAATCTCCCAGCCCCATTCCAATAGTGTCCCGGAGTTCTCAGCCCAGACTTCTCTAGGAAAATTTGGTGGTATCATGTTCTTTTGGAAATTAGTTGTGGAGCTGGGCCTTTTTTTCTGCCGGCAAGATGATCTGATGGTGTGCTTTGATGCACACACATTTTATCCTCTATATTTATGTCATTTTTCTTTCTTCTCTTCTCTTCTCTTCTCTTCTCTTCTCTTCTCTTCTCTTCTCTTCCTTCCTTCCTTTCTTATTTCTTTCTTTCTGTTTTTGGCCACATCCACCAGTGCTCAAGGGTTATTTTTGACTCTGCGCTTAGGGATCACTCCCAGCAGTGCTCAAGGGACCTTATGGGATGCTAGGGATCGAACTTGGGTCAGTCGCATTCAAAGGAAATACCCTACCCACTGTACTATCACTCAGTCCCACACTTTTTCTTTTTTCTTTTGGTTTGTGCTTTTGATAGCACATTTAAAAAATTTCCTGAGGGCTCAGAAAGCAGCTCAGTAGTAAGGGGCATGTGCCTTTCATGTGCAAAGATCTGAGCTCAGTCCCCGGTACTGCATGGCCTCCATGACACATTACTGGATGTCCTGGAGGCCCCCTGAACTCTTCAAGCCCAAGCATTGAGCCTTTGAACACTATTAGTAGGGTATTGCAGGGAATGGTTCTTAGACTCCCTGAGAACTACTTAGGAGGCTCCCAAATAAGAAGAAATCCTTGCTGAGTTCA
>JAOXYA010032736.1:0-12913 GCA_028565675.1 Sorex palustris
GGAAGAAGGAGACGTTACTGGGGCCTGCTCGAAACAATCGACGACTAACAGGATGATCTGTGATCTGTGATCTGTGAGCTCATCTCCTGCCTTTCTCTCCCATCCCTTACTGTTCTTACAGTCCAAGAGTTTATTTTGTTTTATTCACTAGTTTTGTATTTCTATTTTCCACATGATTGAGAACATATGATAATTCTCTTTCTCCAACTTGTGTTTTTTCACTTAGCATAATACCCTCTAGTTTCACCTATGTTATCGCACATGACAGAACTTTATCTTTTATATATAACTAAGTATTATCTCATTGTGTATAGTTCTTACGTATTATTTTTTCCAATCATCAACCAATGGGCACTGAAGATCCCAAATCTTAGCTCTTGAGTGGATATAAGCAAGTTAGATTAGTTAGCTAATCACCCATAACTGGAAGAATGATCTATGGAATTTATTTATTTATTTATTTTAGCAAGATAGTTTGAATTGGATGAAAGATGTGAAGAATGAGAGAGAAACTCCATATCCAAGAGAGAGCATAGACTTCTCCAGAGTGGAAAGAGCCAAGAGACATAGAGACAAACAAGCACAGTACACATTCAGTCCCAGAATGTATCTCTTTAACGTGTTTTCAGAAGCTACTATTTTTATTTTTTTGAAAATCAATTTTTTATCTTATTTCTTAATTGTTTGTGATTAATAATTTGGTTGATTTTATAATCTATGCTTTTCTTCATTATTTTTAATATGGCTTTTAAAATTTATCTATTTATTTTAATAATCACCATGTGATACAGTTGCAGGCTTACAAACTTTCATGCTTATGTTTCAGTTATACAATGACCGAGTACCCATCCCTCCACTGGTGCTGGTTCTCTACCACCAATGTTCCCAATATCCCTCCCGCCACCCCCACCCCATCCCCCTTTGAGGACCCGTCACACTGCTTTTCAGAATGCTACATATGTGCCCTCCTCCCCTGTGTCCACATTGTTCCAAGGATCCCTTGTCTCTTCTTCCTCCTCCTGACATGTTTCTTATCTTTTTGTTAATGGCCTTCTCCCAGTTATGCAGGGAGCTATCACTGGCTCTCACTGGTCATAAGAAATGAGGATCATTTTGTCATTGCTGTTCATGTGCTTGTTGGCCATCTCTAGATCTTCTCCAGAGAAGTGTCCGTTTAGATCTTTTGCCCATTTTCAGTGGGAAGTAGTTCTTTTTTGTCCCCGGCATAGGCAGTGATTCTGTTAATCAGGAACGTGTGCATTTCCCATTGGTGGAAAGGCCTTTCTCCTCTCTCCAACCCACTCCTCTAACAGCAGATCAAAAATTACCCTCTTCTGGAGCCTCATAGCATCATGTGTCTGGGAGCGTTTATCATGGATGTCATTTTACTTGTGTTTCTATGATCATTTGATTCAATTGTCTCATCCACAAACATAAGTGTCATAAGCATAGTAATTGTATCTGCTTTGGCTTACTGTTTTGTTCCCTCGCCCTACTGAGGGAACAAATGCATAAATCAATGAGCCATGAATAAGAGCAGCGTGGGACCTTGGGTGACCTCTCCAGCCCTGTTTTTTTAAGCCCTTCAAGAGATCTGAGCTGAGCCCATTGCATGATTGAGGTGAGGTGCTTAATAATGGACTCTCAGGTGCATTGCATGGTACTCACAGACTAACTACTGACAACCATAGCTTCTGATGCAGAGTCCTTACATTTCATCCCCCTGTGGGGTCCTGGGCCGTGTCTACTCTGCTTTCCTGTCGCTCAGATCACTGCCACTGTGCGATGTGCTGGTCTGTCCCCCTGCCACTCGAGTCTCTTCAACACTGCTCTGATGTTAGAATTTCAGCAAGAAGGAAGGGCATTATGTGAGGGCCCTTCTCCCAGATGATCCCCACAGGCTGATCATCATTAGAGGATGTGACATAAAAGCACAATTACTATGGGCCACTCTGCTGGACGGGAGCAAGCTGCTGCTCTCTTGTTCCAGGTGGGTGGGATGGAACCAAGTTTCCCTGAGTTCCTGGTGGGGGCACACCTGAACCAGCTTCCAAAGGCTTCCCAAGGTGCCCCCATGCTAAGCAGATGGTCTTCCCGAACAGCTGCTCAAGTAACTGGCACGTGATTCCTCAGTTACTCCTGTCCCCACACTTGTGGCCACATTTCACAGAAAAGCGGACCTTCAGATGAAGATGTCATGCTTCTGTGAGGCCTGCGGTCTGTGAACTGAACACTCTCTGCATTCCTGAAATGTGCTTTTAGGTATTTGGGCGTTTAATTTTGGTGAGTGGGGGGTTGGAGGGAGATCTCTGTTTCTGAACATGGGTGTGTTTTATACTTTTCCACTTAACTTCCCACTCTTTTTCTGGATTTTTTTTTGTTTCTATCATTGACTTGTTAAAATTGTTTTTAAATTTTATAAAGTAGTTAACAATATTTGATTACAATTAATATTCAAAAACCAATCCCACCACCATTACACCTTCCCAGCACCATATTTTGGGTGTTTCCACCCTGAAACCCAGTTCCTGCCTTAAAGCAGAACCGAAATAATATATTTCCCTCTAAGGTTGGTTGGCTCCTACTTTGAGTCCCATCAATTGTGGTGTGGTACTTTTGCAGTATGGGTAGCATGTCTATCACCAGACTTATATACGTAGGAAGAATAAAATGTGAAAATTAAGTATATTCCTTAATTAAATGGGGGGGTTGGGGATAAGAGAGGTGTGTGTGTGTGTGTGTGTGTGTGTGTGTGTGTGTGTGTATGCAAGAGAGACAGAGAGAGATTAGACAGAGATAGAGAAATGGAGAGAGGAAGAGGGGCAAGAGACTGGGAGTCTGTACCCCATATCTAAGTTCCCAAAGGCAAACAGACTCTCAGCTCACCTGGATTCTAGTGCTCAGAAGATCCCAGAAAGTCATCCGGGGTCTTTGTCCCTGGAACTCACAGTTCCCCTGGGCTCTGCACACAGGCTGGAATTAGTTCTGGTCATTTGCATCTGAAAGTCTGTGGCAGCTGAGCTGCAGCTGGGACACACCCTGGGTCCCTGGCCAGTAGCCAGACGTCAAAGGAGGCTCTGTCCTCCCACTAATGCAGGGTGAGCTGCTCTGGGCACATCCGAGCTGGCCCAACTGTGTCGCCCTAACTGGCTCCATCCTGGGCTCGAGGAAGCATGCTGGCAGGCAACCCCAGGGGGATGTGTCTTGCTTGGCCAGGCTGGCACTCCCTCCAAGGGATGTGGGCCCTGCGTTACCTGGGTTTCTGGGGTATCTGCTTCCCCGTCTCCAACTCAAGCTGAGCCGTAGACCTGGAGAGACCTTCAACCCCCCTGACAGCAACAGCGGGTCCTGCCTTTGAAGAGGAATGGGAAGGGGCCACGCGGTTCTCTTCCTGTTCAGATCTTCCAGGGCCTCACTGCCCACTTTCAGGCTTCTGTAGACGCAGCCAGTCACCTTGGTGACTTGATTCTTCCTCTCCCTTCCCTTGTGATGCCTCCCCACAGCCCCATCGCTCCCCGTGTAAAGCAGAGACAGAGTGCTGAGTGGATGCTGGGGTGGGCGTGATTTCTGTCTATGTATGTTGGTTTGGGGGCCACATCTGGTGGTGCTCAGGGCTTTCTCCTGGCTCTGTGCTCAGATTTCTCTTGGTGGGGCTGGGGCACCCTCGAGGGTCTTGGAGATTGGAAAGCTCCCTTCCCGCTGTACTATCACTGCAGGCCCCTGGCTGGTATTGTTTATAATAAGTCAGTGTCAAAGATGAGATGACTTGGCACTGCATCAAGGTTCCCCGAGGTTTTGCCCCTTCTGGGTTCTGGCATGGTGATCCACAAAGGCAGTAAAAATCCTCCAGGGAGTGATGGAAATGGTCCTGCTTCTTCCTGGCTGTCCAGCCTTTGGGGGACATTATCCATTCTAGTATGTTCCATGTCGCCTCCCTGCAGCTTGTAACACTTGGTGTGGCGGGTTCTAATGCCGTGAGCACTGTCAGGCGAGCCCTCAGGTCTCCCTGTCCCCCTGACGGTGGTGGAGACAGAGTCGTCTTCCTTGGCCATTTGGTCTTGTGGCGGCGTCCTGTTCTGATCAGCCGATTTCTCCCAGGAGCGGCGTCTTCCCCCTTGCAGTAGGCTTAATTAGTCTTTTCCCCCTCCTCTCCCTTTTGCTAGTTGATGGAGCTGAGGAGGAAAGGGCGGCAATGTGAAACCTTGTTAGAAATTTATGAAGTGCTAAAATGTTTTCTCCCCAGAGGCTGGCTTGCCAGCTGTCACAGGCATGCTGACTGCCTGCTTCCCTTGGGTCCTGAGCGGCCGGGCCGAGCCGGGCTGCTACAGCAGCAGGCACGGGGCTGGGGAAGCCAGTGGGCACTCTGGCCTGGCATGGGGCCAGGGGCTAGTGCTTCTCCCGCCAACGCTGGGCAGAACAGTGGGGGCACCTGCATTAGAGCATCGGAGGTTTCCCTGAGCTTGGAGTGACGTGATGGGGTCTGGACAGGGACCCCAGAGCCACACCACACTCACACGCCGTCTGTCCTCTCGGAGTCCCGGGATTCCATCCTTCCGCAGGTCATGCCTTCCTGCACTTGTCTCTCACAGGATCTCTGGCCCTAGTGACTGCCTGCCCCGCCCTCATTCTTGCCATCTCTGTCACAATGCACATCTGTGCAGGGCTCTTCCTGGGAGATGTTCCCTGCAGACCAGGCTGTGCCCAGCCAAGGAGCAGGGAGCTGGTTTGGAGCCCTGGGCTGCGGTAACAATCACACCTGTGCCCCATGTTCCAGGCTCTGAGCTCGAAGTCCCGTGGGGGCAGTGGTGGGGGACACAGGAAGGGCATGCTCAGTGCAAGGAGGACCAGGATGGGGCAGCCTCGCCCACTAGAGCCAGACCCTTGCCAGGCCGGGACCTCCAGGTCATACTCCTGCTGGTTGTTGTCTCCAGGGCAATGACTGTGGAGGAAGTGATACCCTCAGCCCTCCGGGCCCCCAACTTCCTCTGCCTCCGCCAAGCGACCATGAGAGGGGAACATTGCTGGCTCTGAGTGGACTTGTAAGTTTGGCATTTGCAAACACATGTTCAGCCCCCTCTCGTGAAGAGTGTTTCTTACGTGAGGTGGGGAGCTGGGCTGGTGTAGCTAAGCCCTACTGCGGGGTGGGTGCTGGCTTTGAGAAGAAGATTCAGTGTAGCTTCCTTCCAGGGCTTCGGGCAATGCCTGTCTCAGGTTCTCTCTCTCTTCTCTTGGGCTCCATCATCACAGTTGCGTGGGCTCTGCCTGTGCCTGTGTGTCTTGGCCCAGGTGCTCCAAGGCCTTGGCATTAGAGCCTGCCCCCCAGCGGCTCCTTCTGATCTTGATTCTTCTGTAAAGTATAACTCTGGACAAGGTTGCCTGTGGGGGGACAGCTCAATGCCCAGCGCCTTTGGTTTACCCAATAACTACACGCCTCGTCCCCGCCTCAGGTGTGAGTTCGCTAGACAGAGCTCTGGAAGGCACAGCTCTGAACGCGGGGAGAGGGCTTCATTCGGAGCCTCCCAGTGCTCATCCTGCAACTGGCACTGTGGTACCTCACAGGGCAACTCAGACATGAAGATGGGAAGATGATCTGGGCGGAGCCCAGGGTGGAAGAGGAAAATGGGTGAAGGATGGAGGGTTGAAAGAGAAGAAGAAAGGGCTGGAATGATAGCACAGCGGGGAGAGTGTTTGCCCTGCATGTGGCCAACCTGGGTTCAATTCCCAGCATCCCATATGGTCCCCCGAGCACCACCTTGAGTAACCCCTGTGCATCTCTGGGTGTGACCCAAAAAGAAAAATTTTAAAAAATGAAGAAAGAGAGAAGGAGAGATGAAAACAAATAGAGAGAGCCAGAGCCAGAGCCAGAGGGTGGAGGGAGGGTCCACGGGTCAAAGCTCTGGAGACAGGAGTCAAAGGCACCTACAGCCTTTGGAGGGAGGAGCCCGGCCCACCCGCTGGTCCTCCTGAGCCCTGGTGCAGAAGGGGATGCGTTTGTCTTGCTTTGAGTCGCTAAGTTTGCAGTGGCTTCTTGTAATAGCAGCAGGAAATGAACTCCGGTTGCAATTAGGGTGAGAGCAGGGAGAGGTCCTTGAGCCACATGGTAGGCACGGGAGGGTGATGCCCACTGATCGGTGGGGGTGCTGGCTGTAGAGACCCCTTCCCGGGAGAGGGAGTCTCTACTCAGGAGCCAGAGCTCAGAGATGGGGGCTGGTCTTCAACCACAGCTAACATATTCTCTGTCCCTAAGCTGGTGTTCTGGGGTCTGTCACCCCTCACCTCCAAATCACTGAGCAAAGTACAGATCAGCTCTGATTTGAGTAGCACGGAGGGGTCTTCACCCCCAGATTCCACGAGATCCGGTCAGTCTTGGAAGAGAGGAAGAGTGGAGAGGTGGGAGGGAGAGAGGTGAGGGCTTCGCCGGAGAGTCTGTTCCGCGTGGAAGGGGAATTTAGCCAGCTGGTGGGTTTGGGTGTGTGTTAGGGGGCTGGGGCTAGAGATTGAGCAGAGCCCTTTGGAATGGTTGAGATCAGTGATGGAGTGGGTTGGAGTTGGGGGCAAAGGCTGGGGCGTGGGGGAGGGTTTGGGCTGGGGGCCCTGGGAGATGAAGGACAGAGAAGACAGGAAGGGGAGAGAAAGCCACCTTTCTAAGGCTGAAGGACCATCTCGCAGAGAGAAGCAGTGCTCTGCAAAACCAGTCTCCCACTGGCTGGGAACAGCTGATGGACAGCCGACAATGAACGCATGATGGAAGATGACAGATACATTAGATATGTGGGCAGCTATGAATAGATAATTAAAGAACATATATTCTAGTGCTTATAGGCCTTTGTGTAGATTGTGGGGTTTTTGCTATTGTTTTCTTCATTTTGTGAGAATCTATACTAGCAATGAGAAGGCTGTTTCTGTTATTACTCTGACAGACACTTGATAAACCCGCTTATCAGAATTTCTACTTGTTGACAACTTAGTGTGTGATGCTTATGTTTCCAGTCTCCATTTCCATTCTGCTCTGTTTCCCTCTAGACGAATGAGGCTGAATATCTTTTCACAGATATATGGACCATTCATGTTTGCACTCTGGGAAATCATTAGCGATTTTCTTTGTTGCTGGTTCTTTCTTCCTCATTTGGTGTTGGGTTTCCTGCTCCTCCTTCCCTCTTTTTTTAAATGTCCTTATGTTATATGTTATGTTTATACTATGTTATAGTTTTGGTGTCAATCCTTAACCTTTTGTGAGCTATATGCTGATAGGTACTTACAGCCACTATTTTCCGGATCCTAGTCTTCACTTTTTGCATTTGGAGTAAAATAGTTTCATTAAGGAGAGAGGAGAGAAAGGAAGAGGAGGGAGAGAAGGAGAGACACATGGACACCTCAGAGAGAGACACAAGGACACTTTAGGATTAAGAAGAAAAATCACTTATCCTTATGGGGGTTGCTGCTGATTCCAGATCAGAGTGAGTCGATTGTTTTGTTATTTTCTTAATGAATGTATCATCTTACATTAATTTTATGCTTTTTAATGAGTATTTAATATCTTGATTTCTTATGGCAAGTCTCCCCTCCCCCCTTTTTGTTTTTTGGTATTACCTTCATTCTCTGAGTTAGTTATCCATCTGGAATTGGTTGCATGATGAGGGATGGGGGATTGAGTTTCAGTTCTGTCCCTCTGGATGGCAAATGTTCCTTACTTTCCACCACATCTATCTCTTATTTCCCCACATCCCAGGGGAAACCAGGTCCTTGTTTGCTTGGAGTTTCTGCATCTACCCTGATGCTGATTTGACCCCAAACCTGTTACCTGGCAGGCCAAACCCTTGCTCTTTAGATCTCTATGTTGATTAGGAAGTTCTCACTCTTCCTCTGAAAATATTTGAAGAATTTTGTTGAGGCATTAAAACTTCTTGAGGAAGACAGACTCTGACTTCCTTAACTTAACGTAGAATTCTGACTCCAGCCTGTGTTAGCTTTGCTCCTCCATTTTTTTTTTCTACAGAACAGGGCTAATAAACAGCACTGTAGCACTATTGCGGTGTTCTCCCGTTGTTCATCAAGTTGCCCTAGCGGGCCCAGTAACATCTCTATTGTGAAACTTGTTGTTACTGTGTTTGGCAGATCGAATACATCACAGGTAACTTGCCAGGCTTTGCTGTGCGGCAAGACACTCTTGGTAGCTTGCCAGGCTCTCCAAAAGGGGCGGAGGAATCGAACCTGGGTCAGCCAGGTCGGCCCCGTGGAAGGCAAATGCCCTATCAATGTGTTATCGCTCCAAATTTCTCAAATAACAAGAGTAGAGTTACTATCTGTTGATTCTTTGAACGTGGCCTGGTATAAACATCTGTGCCAGGGATTGCAATTGTTATTCTTTTAATTTAATTTTTTGGGGGGTGGGCCATGCCCAGCGCCAACTGTGCTCTGAGCTTACTTTTGACTCTGTACTTGGGTATCACACCTGGTAGTGTTTGGGGACTATATTCAGTACTGTGGATGGAACTGGGATTGGCCTTGGGCAAGGCCAGTTCCTTATCCCTGTATTATCTCTCGAGCCCCTATAATTTTTTAAAAAATTGAATTGCCTTGTAATCTTTTTACCAATGTAGTGACTTGGGACCTATTTATAGCCTAATGACAAAGACAAATTTTGAGGGTTTTGAGGACAGTGCCTCAGATTAAGATCTTTGAGGAATTCTGAGGACCTTTGGCCAAAAGAAGCATTGCATCTGAGTGACTCATGTCATACAGAAATTTTATTTCTAACATTAGTACCAAATGAACATCAGGACATCCATAACATTTTATGTAGCTATTATTTTAATAATAATTTTTCCTCATCTCAGATATTTTATTATCTCATCTTTGTATATAAATTGAATTTTTCTTTCTAATACAAGGAAATTGTTCCTGCCTCTTGGGGTGGATATGAGATTCAACCTTTCTAGTAGGTTCACCTCTTCTACTGTGTCGATATAGAGAACAAGTAGCACCGTAGCACTGTCCTCCCGTTGTTCATCCATTTGCTCAAGCGGGCACCAGTAATGTCTCCATTGTGAGACTTGTTGTTACTGTTTTTTGCATATTGAATATGACACGGGAAGCTTGCCAGGCTCTGCCGTGTGGGCGGGATACTCTTGGTAGCTTGCTGGGCTCTCTGAGAGGAACGGAGGAATTGAGCCCAGGTGGGCCACATGCAAGGCAAACGCCCAACCCGCCGTGCTAAAATATAGATTGTGCAGAAGTTCTTCTCATTTTCTGGGACTTGTAAAGAACTTAATTGTTCCAGCTGTTAACCCCCAAGAGGGCCGAATGACCATTTTGTGAGAAGTAGCAAAGTTGCTGCCCAGGAGTTGATGATATGAAAACTGTCTCTGGGAAAAGTGGTGCTGAACAGTGTGTAATTATGAACCACGTGGACTTGGACTGAACTTGTGTGGACCATCTGTCATGTTCATTTGTGGGCGGGCTATTGTGCCGTCCATAAGCATTGCTTTGTAGTTCCTCCAGAATGTTGTTTCAATCACTCAACTTTCAGCCCATAAAGACCACTTCTTAACACTCTCTTTCACTTGACGTACAGTTTTGTAACACAAGGCAAAAACCTCTGTCGCGTACACATGTTGTTAGAATGTACCTTTGAAATTGTTGTTCTATGTCTAGCATAGGAGGGTTCAAACTCTGAAGGCTACCTAAAAAAGTGTGTGGTTTTGGGGGAACATAACTTTTTTTTGGATTTTTGGGTCACACCCGGTGATGCTCAGGGGTTACTCCTAGCTTTGCACTCAGGAATTACTCCTGGCAGTGCTCAGGGGACCATATGGGATGCTGGGAATCGAACCCAGGTCAGTCAGCTGCATGCAAGGAAAACGCCCTACCCGCTGTACCATCGCTCCAGCCCCTAAAGAAAGCTTCTTCAACAAATGACGCTGGAGAGCTGGATAGCCACATGTAGGAAAAAATAAAATAAAATTTAAACTGTATCTCACACCATTTACAAAGTAAACTTAAAATGGATTAAAAACCTCAAAATTAGACAAGAACCCATAAAATACAGTGGAGAAAACATAAGTGAAATTCTATAAGAAACAGCCCTCAGAAGTGTCTCCAGCAAGATGGACCACAGAGGCAAAGACATCAAAACCAAAAATAATCAATGCATCAAATTAAAAAGCTTCTGCACAGCAAAAGAAACTCAAGCCAAAGTAAAAAGAGAACTTAATATATGGAAGAAAATATTTGCACACGCTACATCCAAGATCTATTATTAAGCACCCACAAAGCTCAACAACAGCAATAAAATTCAACAATCTCATCCAGAAAGACAGACAAGAAATGAGCAGACATTTCCCCAAAGCAATATGCAAATGGCCAAAAAAGTGCTCATTGTCACTTGTGATTAGGGAAGTGCAAATCCAAACAACAATGAGATATCATCTCACACAGTGCGGATGGCATATGTCAAAACGTCTGGAAACAGCTAGTGTTGACAGGGATGTGGTGAGAAAGGAACCATCATTCATTGCTGGTGGGAATGTTGTCTGGTTCAACCTCTATGGGAAGCAATGTGAAGATGTCTCGAAATGTAGGACTAGAACTCCCGTATAACTCAGGGATATCACTTCTTGGCATCCACACCCCAAAAATAAAGTCATTCATTTAAAAGGATATAAGCAAACCTATGTCCACATGCTTAGGGTAATAATGAAGATTTTTAACACCACCCAAGAGCCTAAATTTTGAAAGAATCAAAAGTGTTATACACACAATAGAATACTATGCAGCTATAAAAATTACAAAATGATGTCATTTGCTGCAACATGAGTGTATCTGAAGGGTATCATGCTGAGTGAAGTCAGAAGGAAAGGGATCATGACAGACTGATCTCTCATATGTGGAATTCAAAGATACACAGTAAGGAAGAGAAAAGGGCCAAAGGCAAAAAAACAGAACTGAGTTTGTGTGGATGGGGTCAGTGAAGTGGGGTTGTATGAAGAGGAGAGGCCTTAGGACCTCAGTGGAGTCAAGTAGTTACTCTGATGATAGGTGTGCTGTTGGGATGACGTATGCATGAAATCATCATTTACAGTATTGAAAACCGCAGGACCTCGATAAAGTTTTCTTTTTTAAATGTCCATTTGCTGCAAGAGTAACTGGGCACCCATAGGAGCATATATTCAATGAACCTAACCGTATAGAAAGTGCTTATGTATTAGCTAGGCCTATAGCATTAACTATTCAACCAGTGCCAGGAGAATTAGAAGAAAATTAGTGATTTTGGGGCTGGAATGATAGCACAGCGGGTAGGGCGTTTGCCTTGCATGCAGCCAACCCAGGTTTTGATTTCTAGCATCTCATATGCCTCCCTGAGCACTGCCAGGAATAATTTCTGAGTGCATGAGCCAAGAGTAACTCCGTGCATTGTTGGGTGTGACCAAAAAAAGAAAAAAAAGAAGAAGAAGAAGAAGAAGAAGAAGAAGAAGAAGAAGAAGAAGAAGAAGAAGAAGAAGAAGAAGAAGAAGAAGGAAAACTAGTGATTTCACCAGTCTTGAACACAGAGAACCGGGTGAACCACATGCAAAGCAAGTACCCTGCCTGTTGTTCTCTCTCTCTCCAGCTTCTGTGAGCGTCTGTGAGGGCTTTAAGCAAAGGCAGCACATTTTCCTGTTGGAGATTACAGCGAAGAACATTGTGCGTTCCCATGGTGCTTGTATTACAATAGTGACTTTATATGCTGGAAAACTAGACACTACCAGGGACCACGCTGAATGCGTTCCATCACTTGCCTTACTCACGTCTCACAACACTCCTTTGACAGGGACTCTATTTCCTCCTTACAGAGGAAAATCAAAACAAACAGTCAGATTAAGTCAGGACCCAGCAGATGCCAACAGAATTTGAGCCCCGGGTTCCTCTGACTGCCTCTAAAGCTCACGTCCCAGTCTCAGAACCTGCCCAACTAGAGGTCCCAGAGCCGTTTGCAAAGTAGGGCAGCCAGAAGGAAAGCACAGCGTGGCCTGAGAGTCCTATTGTGGAATTCCAAGAAAGGGAACATAGTGTTCTAAACCGGAACAAGGAATATAAACAAAACAACTGAAATCTCTCAGAAATGGTGCTAATCCCTTGCCCCGATTGCCAGAGGTTGATTTCAGAAAAAACTTTTTTTTTTTTTAATTGAATCACCGTGAGACACACACAGTTACAAAGTTGGTCGTGATTAGGTTTCAGTCAGACACTGTTCCAACACCTGTCCCTTCACCACTGCACATTTCTCACCAATGCCCCCCGCTTCCCTCCCACTCCTCTGCTCTGGCCTGCCTCTCCCACAGACACTTTGCCTCCCTTTCCCTGTTGGAATAGGACAATCTTCACCCTATTTCCTCTAAGGGCACTTTTTTGTAGCACTTTCAGTGGTTTTTCATAACAAACAATACAAAATATATTATTTTGGTTCTACTTTGGGGCAGGGGTTGGGGTTTGGGATGAAAACATCCGAAATACAGTGGTGGGAAGGTGTAATGGGGTAGGATTAGTGATTGAATATTAAATGTAATCAAATATTGTAAATTGTAGCACTGTCCTCCCGTTGTTCATCAATTTTCTTGAGCAGGCCCAGTATTGTCTCTATTGTGAGACTTGTTGTTACTGTGTTTGGCATATCGGATACATCACGGGTAAATTGCCAGGCTTTGCCGTGTGGGCGAGATACTCTTGGTAGCTTACCAAACTCTCGGAGAGGGGTGGAGGAACCAAACCCGGCTTGGCCGGGCTGGCTGTGTGCAAGGCAAATGCCCTACCGCTGTGCTATCACTCCAGCCCTACTCTATAAAATTTCTAAAAACTTATAAATCTACAACTGTACCTCATGGTGTTTCACTAACAAAAATTTTTAAAAAATGTAAATGATGGAGAATGGGCACTG
>JAOXYA010032753.1:0-12913 GCA_028565675.1 Sorex palustris
AGCTTGCCGGGCTCTCCGAGAGGGGCGGAGAAATCGAACTCGGGTCGGCCATGTTGGCTGCATGCAAGGCAAATGCCCTACCGCTGTGCTATAAGAATTATAAAAATATAAATATATAACACATGAAACAAGTAATTTTTATAACATGAAAATATTTAATCAAAATTATCTGGCAATAGGGAAATTCTATACATTGATTTATATAAAGAGAAAAATCAAGAAAATATTTACCTTTTCTTAATTTAATAGTATACCAAACACTTACCAGTATTTTTTCAACAGACATTTCAGTAGAAAATTCATTGCTGAAATAAATTATACATTGGATAATCCAGACTAACATATTATAAACCCTTAGAAAATCTCAATATTATCATTTCTGGTGAACCTATATTTCAAAAAGAAATATATAGTCATTAAGTTCCACAATCTAAACCAACACCTTTGAAAAGGTGTTTTCACATTTTTCGAGCACATAGTATTCCTAATCCATATAAGATTGAGGCAGTTGGGCCTGGGAGAGAATATAGGAGGTCAGATGCTTGCCTTGCATGCAGCCTGGGTTCGATACCCAACATGGCACATGGTCCAAACAATGCCAGAAATGATAGCTGAGCACAAATCCAGGAGTCAGCCCTGAGTACTGCTAGGTGTGCCAAAAATTAATAAAAAAAAAAGAAAAAGAATTAAAAAAATGAAAGAAATCTAGTCATATGGCTTATTGCCAGTTCTGCACTATTATCAATTTTGCCACCAATTTCCAAATAGCAAAAATATAGAATTTTGAAGATATTGAAAATTATAGAAAGTGAAGAAGAGGTTTGTTTCCGAGATAGGTAAAATGACAATACACTCACATACACATTTAAGAACAGAAATAGGAAGCTGGAAAGAATTCTACTACTAACTGTGCTGGCTTTGCCTAAGGCAAAGTCCCATAAGATACACAATTCTGAGAACTGAAAAACATCAAAACTTCAAGTAGAGAAAACACTGAATTTGCAAACATAAATGATACAGTCACTGTGGAAGACAGTTTAAAATATTGGGGGAGGAGGACCCTTCAGTAATACTAGAGCCCCAGGATTCCAGTGATACTCTGGGGCTGACACTTTCGAGGAAGGTGCTAGGCAATGCTGGGCGGTGACAGGGCCACACTTGGCAGTGCTGGGGGAGGCCCTGCTGTGTGAGGAATCCAATGTGACTTCCACAAGCAAGACATGGGTTTCAATCCTTTGAACAATCTCCCAGGTCCAGGATGGAGTATTACAGAACTAATATACTCTTACTATATGATACAGCAAACATACTCTATCGTATTTATCTTTACTCATAACTGCTCAAAACTTGGAAGCAACCCAAAGTGACACATAGTTGTACTATACGTGGTACAGCTCCAGAATATATTCAAAGCTTTAAAATTTTTTTAAAAAGTACTTAATTAGGGGCTGGTGCAATAGCACAGCAGATAGGGCATTTGCCTTGCACACAGCTGACCCAGGTTCGATTCCCAATATCCCTTATGGTCCCCCGAGCACCACCAGGAGTAATTCCTGCGTGCATGAATTAGGAGTAACCCCTTTACCAGGTGTGACACAAAAAGCAAAAAACAAACAAAAAAGTATTTAATTATAGAAAGACCCGAAATATTCTTAAAGGCATTATTACTAAGTAGAAAAAAATTCTAATCTGCAAATGATACAGGCTCTGTGATTCCAACTATATAAGATCCTTTAACAGGGAAGACTAAGAAGACAGTAAAAAATATCAGTGGTCACTGAAAAAGGTTGGGGGGCAGCATGGAAGAGTTATAAATAAACAGGACACAGAATGCTTAGAGCACTGAAGTTATAATGGTGGATACAAATTACTGCATATTTCTTCAATCCTATAAATGCATTACTACAAGAATCCTCCAAGTGTAAAACCTGGACTTTGTCTAATAATGACATATCTGTATTGTCTGTATCTGTCATAAGTTATAATAAATATACTCTTCTAATTGGGGAAAACTGATAATGAGAGCAGAGTGTGTACTGGAAATCTTTGTGTTCAACTTGATACTGTAGTGAACAATTTTTTAAAAATTAAGCCTGTTGTGGGAAAATCTGAGCAAAAGATAATGCCCAACCAAAATACATCTGGACTGTGTATTTAACTATGGTGCTATGCTGCCGTAGGAGGGGAAGGGTGTTTGTCCCTCCGCCTGTCCCCCTTTGTGGAGGCAATATGGTGGCCTGCATCTTTTAGAGCCTAATGAAAAGCCAGGTATGAGACTGCATTGACGAGGCACATGGGGCTTCATGTGATGGGGAGTGGAATCAGCCCTACTCCCCGCCATGACAATGCTCCGGGTTGCCACCCTCAAACGCCTCCTCCGGCTTCTGACCAACCATAAACTCAGAGTCACACATACCAATCTCGGAACCCGGGGGCTTCTGGCAGTAATCCCTCTAGGTTTATTACTAAAATATCAGAAATCCAAATTCACGTGGCCACTATTGTAGCCATCATACGCTCTTCATAATCAGCAATAGAAAACAAAATTTCTAATGATGTCTTTGTGACAGGTCTGAATGTTGGAGAAAATTCCAAATAACAATGTTGGGTCTTTTGTCGTAATATTGAATGTGCTCAACATAGAGAGAAAGAGTGAAGTGGAAATCTGCCACACAGGCGGGGGGTGGGTGGGAGGAGGGTATACTGGGGTTTTTGGTGGTGGATAATGTGCACTGGTGAAGAGACAAGTGTTTGATCATTGTATGACTGACCGAGATTTGAACTGAAAGGCTTTGTGACTGTTTTCATGGTGATTCAATAAATAAATTTAAAAAAAAAGACCTCATGAACCCTTGTCTGTCAAGAAATGTTTTTCATTTTGCTGGCAAAACCTGATTGTGCCTTTGTTGTGTGGGTGGGGAGGAGAGTCAGGAAGCTCTGGACCATGAGGACTGAGAGAAGGAAGTGGGGCAGGGTCTTCAAGAGAGAGAGAAAGAGAGAAGCTGAGGAGTGGATGTTTCCCGAGCATAGGAGCTCCTCACACAAGGACAGGTGAACCAAGTCAGGATAGCAGGGGGAACCTCGGGTCATCAGGAGTGGGACCACAGAAGCAGAAGGGTCCCTGACAGGCCCCAGGGACTCCCAAAAGGAGGATCCTTCTGAGTCATGTCTATGTGCAGGTGAGACAACTAGCACAGACAGACCAAAGACTCCAAGGGCATTCCAGTGAGTCCAACCCTCAAGACTCTCTGTGTGGACAGACTAGGAAATCTGTGGAATCTCGGATCCCTGGAGCAGTGACGGCCCAAGAAGATAGTGCAGAGGGGACTGTTGGCACACTGCATAGGCTGGATGTTTGGTGCCAGCTGACAATGATGATACTTGAACCAGGTTAGTTTTATGCTGACCCACCAGAGTCAATATTGACGTGTGTGTGTGTGTGTGTGTGTGTATGTGTGTGTGCGCGCGCGCGCACTCATGGGTGTGCACAGGTACAGACAAAGAAAGGACAACAGGGAGAGTAGAAGATCCCATACCAGGCCTCACCTTGTCCCACACCTCTTCACTGGTACCCAGGGTGCTCCCGACTAGGGGGTTGACCCCTGCCACACACACCAGGAAGTCCACTCCTCCATTATGCTCCAGTGCCTGTGAAGGAAGTGACAGAGGACAAGAGGTGACAGGATGGAGTAAAGAATGTCCAGAAACCTCTGTTACTGGTAAGCTAGGGACATAAGGAACAAGCACCCAAACCCCTTTGGAAGGGCAGCATGGAGCTGTGGAGAGCAACTGAGTCTTTGTCATGAGAGGCTGAGGGATTCTCAACTCCTCCTTGGAAGTCTCTCAATTTTCATTCTAAAAAGAGGTCAGCTGCTAGCCTGGCCCATCAGTCCTGATTCTCACACACTTGCTACCTCTATGTTCCTTCCTTCCCATCCCATCTTTAGTCAATTCATCATTCACCCTTCCCCTCTCTGGAACGCTTCCTTCTTTGGCCTCATACACGCGCAGCCCATTCTCTACAGCACACATCTGCCCATCTCATGCTCCTCTGGATGTCGCCTCATACATCATTCACTCCAGAACTGTTCCACAGATATAGAGCTTCACTCAGACCTCACCTCCCCTGAGCTCCTCATCCACACACCTGAGAAGCACAGGAGCTGGCCTGCTCGAAGCACTTATGGCACACAAGTCACTAGGAATCTTTACAAATGCAATTCTGGCTAAGAACTAGAATAGGAGTCTTAAGCATGGTTGGCCTGGATTTGACTCATAGCCCCACATATGCTTCCCCAACCTTGGGGGTCAAACTCAGGCATCAGGAGTGATCCCTGGGCACATTGACAGGTATAAGCCCTGAGCACAGCCAGTGTTGCACTCAAGACCATCAAAAAAGCAAAGAAAGAAAGAGAGAAAGAAAGAAAGAAAGAAAGAAAGAAGAAGGAAAGAAAGAAAGAGAGAGAAAGAAAGAAAGAAAGAAAGAAAGAAAGAGAAAGAGAGAGGGAAGAAGGAAGGAAGGAAGGAAGGAAGGAAGGAAGGAAGGAAGGAAGGAAGGAAGGAAGGAAAGAAAGAAAGAAAGACTGAATCCAATTCAACAATTCTAGTAAAAATTTGAGTGTCTATACCAATCACAATGTCCCAGGTCAGGCATGCACCAGCCTCCGGCTTCCAGACCACCCACTGATGATCAGGATTCTCATTCCATGACCACTGCACTCCCTCCTGCCAGGAACATCTCTTCTGAGTCACTCTTGGGTATCTATTTGTCCTATCTCCCCGACAGCTCCTCTCCTGGGCAACATTCGATGCTAATACCAGAGGCCCCAACCTCTCCTCCCAGGGTCGAATCTGCACATCCTCATCTTTCTCACCTTGGTCACCAGCTGCTCACGGTCCTCAGCCTTCCCCACGTGGCACACAGTGCCTGTCACGCTCAGTCCCTCCCCCTGCAGCATGGCGACAGCACTGTCCACGTTCTGCTGCTTCCGGCTGCTGATCACCACATGGGCCCCATCCTGAGCCAGACGCCGGGCCACAGCCAGGCCAATCCTGCAGAATGAAAAGGTTGTGATGGCACCACCCATCCCCATCCTCCCCTAAGACCCTCATCATGACATACTAGATGAGTCCCTAGTGTGGCCCACAAGTTGCCCCAAGTCCTTCCAAGAGAAGAGGAAGTGTTAAATGAATATGTACCATGTAAGGTCTTTGCCAAGGCACCCCACTTAATTCCAGTAAGCTATAATCATATCAGTAAAATCTGATTTTACAGGTGAGAATATTATTCAAAACAATTTGTGAAATGGAATGTTTCTAAAGAAATATTCTATCAGGACAGTAATAAACAAGCTGGGTCTGCATGCTAAATGGAGGAGAATATTCAGTTCTGTTTTTTTCTTTATTTTTGCAGGAAGCCTCTGGTATCAATATCACTTCCTCTAAGCCTAATAGCTTTTCTCTTACTTGTAGGTGAAAGTCTGTAATTTTCCCTCTATCTCCTTATTCCCTTCAACTCCTTCTCTGTGATATTACCATGGAGCTGGTTAAGTTGGTGGCAGGAAGGGAACACAAAGGCAGAGTTTCCCTCTCTTGAATGAACCAACTCTCTGGCAGAGTGGAAAGTTGGTTCTGTTCCCTGGTCCTGAAGGCCTCACCTTAGGGGACCTCACAAAGATGTAAACATCAAAGGGAAATCTGCAACGATTTATTAGTTCAAAGGACAGGGGGGAAATCTGGAGATGGCATAGAACAGGAAAGGTGAAATGAAAAGGAAGATGGTGTCTCTGAAGTGAGTAACCCCAGAAATTTCCTCTGCTCCCATGTATGGCAAACTCTCATTATAGATTATTGCTCATTAATATAGTTGGATAGGGGCAGAGCAAGTGCAGAGGGCAGGGCATTTGCCTTGCATGCAGCCAACCCAGGTTTGATCCTCAGCATCTCATATACCTCATATCTCTCAAGTACCCCCAGGAGTAATTCCAGAATACAGAGTCAGATGTAATCCCTGAGCATTGCCAGCTGTGGCCCAAAAACAAAACAAAACAAAAGGACAGTTGTGCGGGTGTAGGATAACATTGGTTTGTCCTTTCTTCCTTGCCACAGGGAGCTTAGATTTATTGGGTTACTCCCACACAGTGCTCCCATTTCTCTGTGTTTATTTGTAACCTCCTTGTTTCTGTGCTCTGCTTCCCCCCAACCAGCCAATCACCTTTATCTCCTTATCAGACTCTGTTAACTTGTAAATATTGCTTTCCTCTTCTCCTTAAGTCCTTTGCATAATTAATTCACAGCAATGTCCTTTTTGTATAGACACAGGAAAACAGTTAATGCTATGCTTTTGTAATTTGGGAGTTAATTGATTCTGAATAATATTCACTCCAGGGCATCTGTTCTCTCGACTTAAGCCTCAGTTACCCTTAGTTTCTAGCACCTCAAAACGAGGGACCTGAGGAGGGACTGGATGGGCACAGGGCAAGCTGTGAGCTACTCTGACATCGAAATGGGCCAGGTCAAAGCACCTTAATACTAACTATAAGTTAAGAGCATGGTCGTGAACAAATTCTGTCATGATCCAAAAAGTAACTGGATTAGGACCCTGCTAGGGTTAGGAAAGACTAATCTGGCCTGAGTACTGCAGTCTGAGATCTATAGCGAGATGTCTCCAGGAGAGCCACCCTACAAGCTTAATATACCTCTTACTGTGTCCATACAAAATAGCTAATATTAAGAAATAGAATTAAGATGTTAATTAACTTATTGGACTAAGGAAAGTAGAAAAACCCCTAGGTGGTATTTCCACCCTTGAGCCTGATCTCCTGGCTGCAGGTGATCGGGAAGGAATTTGATATGTTGATTGTGCTACCAGACCTGGGTGTGGTTGCTACAGTCAAGGTTAGGAGTTGGAGAGAGACTAAAGAGAGACCAGGGCTGTGAGTTGGAGTACGGCGAGACTAGGAAGGGTAACAGGAGGAAAATTGGAATGAGGGGCTTAGTGAGATTGGAACAGGCATGTGGGGAGAATGGAATAAACAGCAACTGATCACCAACCAGCCTGGCCTTCAGTTCCTCCTTCATCCACTCATGGCATCAGCCATCCTGGGTGGGGAAGTGGCGTGAGACCATCAAATGCAGGCAGTAAGAGAGAACCGCAGGACTCATAGTCATTTGGTGATTACACAGGTCAGGGGGCAGTGTGGGGGGTGGGAGGAGGAGTAGAGTTGGAAGAACAGAAGATGAAATGTGACCATACTATAGAGATTCTTCTAGAAAATTCTGAGTTGTCTTGAGATGTTGTCCCAGTGCTGTCAGGGTGGGAAGGAAGGTTGCCAAAACCTCTGACTCTGAAAGAGAAAAAAATAGGCCAGACCAGGGCCCCGGGCCACTCAAGAGTGGGGAAAAAAATTTCCCAATGATGAGTTAAATGAAAACTCAGAGTTCTTCAGTTGTGAGTGGCAGGGACTACATGTCTCTGATAGCTCAGAAGCAGTGGGTTTTTCCTCAATATTGGCACTCAGATCCAATGACTTCAAAAGAAGCCCTGAGATTTGGAGTTAAAAGTAGAGACAAGAGGGCTGGACACAGCAGGTAGGGTGTTTTCCTTGCACGTGGCCGATCCAGGTATGATTCCCAGCATCCCATATGGTCCCCCGAGCACCACTAGGAGTAATTCCTGAGTGCAAAGCCAGGAGTAACCCCTGAGCATTGTCGGGTGTGATCCAAAAAGAAAAAAGAAAAAAGTAATGACAAGAGTTGTGTAGTAAGGAGGGGGTGTCACAGAGAGGTGTGTGAGTTGGGTGAGACTGCAGATCCTGCTCTGGGAAGTGATGTTAACTTCTCCTAGTTGGGTTCCTGCTGGGGCACTTCCATCACTCACCCTTTTGTGGACCCAGTGATCACGGCCACTTTCTGGTTCAGGTTCCTGCCAGCTCTGTTGCTGTTCATTCTTACTGAGAGGGAGACGAAGGAGCAATGAAGGTGTCTGAAGATTTCTGGCACTGCCCTGAGCACGGCAGTTACTCTCTGGCTTCCTTCTTTGTGGACCCAAAGCTGGGGAAGAACCTGGAGAGACAATATGTAGTAAAATGCATTAGCTCAGTGTCTCCACATATCTGCTGTGGGAGCTTCCCCTGAAGGCTCACGTTCATGTACCACAATCTCCCAACTTTGAAGGGGAGTAGCACTGCCCATGCCCTTTCCACAGCCCCATCCCCAGATGGGCTTCCCCATCATGGTGACCCACACTGTCACAGCAGAAGCAGTAACTCATGTGCTTGACTTCTTTGGATGCCCAAGTGACTGTCTTGTCTCTGTACCCCAAACAAGGAAGGGAACTATATTCTTCTTCAAGGTTCTACATGTATCAATTCTCTCTCAGAAAAATAGCTCCAGACTTAACTCTCAACTTCCTCCAGACTGCGGCAACCTCTTGAGGTCCTTGTCACCTTCCCACCTTGCTGCCACCTCCTTGTTCCTCAGCTCCCCACTTCAGTCAACAGCATTGGCCCCTCATCAGAGATACTAAACCTATCCATCTTTCTGACATGCAGGTAGCTTCCTTTCTAACTAAATGATGCTTATCCTGCTGAAGATAAGGCCCACCCTCTCTTTCTGGGATCTCTCTACCTTAACGAACTTAAGGTATTCAGGAACTCTCTGCTCTGTTTGTAGACTTTTCAATACATCTAAAACTGTTTCTAAATGAAAAGCATTTTTTCAATGGCCAACTATACACACACGCATGGACTTTGAAAGACTGCCTCTAAGAATTTAAAGATAGAAAGAAGATCAGTATTCACTAGAAGTTGTGAAGAGTAAAATCTGTTACTAAATTTTCACAACATTAAATTAGCTATACCTTTAGAGATTTTGAAAATTGGGCTGTGTGTGTATACATATATAAATTTGTTTCTGGGTCACACTGGCTGTGTTCAGGGCTTATTACTGGCTCTGCTCAAGGATCACTGCTGGTGGAGCTTGGGAGACCAACCACACAGGATGCCTGGGATTGAAACCGTCAGGTCAGCCATGTGCAAGCAAGAGCCCTACTCGCTGCACTATCGCTCAGGCTAATGTTCGTAAATGTTCTGAAATGCCGTGCTCCAATTTCACTGTGGAAGCCTCTAGACACATTTTGGAGACAGCAGGGTGCAAGGACCGGTTCAGGTGCAGCCCTGTCACCCTCTCGGCCTGCCCTGCAGGAGCCTGGGTCTCTGACAGTGGGGATAGCAGCACAAGGATGCCTCTGCCCATGGCTGCTACTTGCTACCACAATAGGGAAAAGGGCGCGACCTGATATTGTTGGTTTAAAAGAAACAAGTATCCCCGCACCATTGCTGATAGAAATTTCAATCTCCCCATCAATACTCTCTGTTCATACTCTGATCCTCTTTGGGGTGACCAATCTGACCACTGACCTCTAGCTACCTCGAAAGCCATCCTAAAGCTTCACAGAGCTGGGGCTGTGTTAGGAAGAGGTATGCGGCTCCCAGAACACCCAGTTACTCCATTCTCTACAGTTTTCAGAGGACTCATAAGGACCCCTGCAAGAAAAAAGATGTGCTTACCTGGGACTCTGGACTCCGGCACTGTTTGTTCTCTGGGTCTGGAACAGAGTGTGTCACTCAGCAGTCTGGAGTGTGACTGATTCCATGCCGTGCTGGGCTATATAAGAGTTCCTTCTACTTCCTCTTGTCTCTCATGGCACACCCCTCAAGCTCAGCTGATCCCTGCCCACCCCAATCCCAAGCTTGGAACTTTGTTGAGTCATAAAACATCTCATCAAAATGTGCTATCTTTGAGCTCACCCCCCACCCCAAGGCATTGTCCTACTGCCAAAGCCATCTCAGTAAGTTCTTTGTAATCACAGGCCAATGGCGTGCAAGGATGCAATGCAGGAAGAATCCCCAGGGAGCATGCCGTCAGAAGGATATGGGGTCATGAGTGCCTTTAGGAGGAAAGTTTGACAGTAGACAGTGCTTGGGCCATACTCTGTGAGTGTGTGTGTGTGTGTGTGTGTGTGTGTGTGTGTGTGCACATGTGGCCTGACACTTAACTGCCATCCATATTTTTTGTTAAATAATATTAGGGGATCATTGTATGACTGAGACTTAAACCTGAAAGCTTTGTAACCGTTCTCACGGTGATTCAATAAATAACTTTAAATAAATAAATAATATTAAGGGCATCTAGATTAGAAAAGAAGTCAAACTCTCACTATTTGTAGACGCAGTACTATATCTAGAAAACTCTGAAGAGTCTGTAGAAAAACTTCTAAAAACAATCACTATCACTATCACTATCACCCCATTGTTCATCGATTTGCCCAAGAGGACACCAGTAACATCTCCATTCGTCCCTGTCACGTGCTAGTGTAGCCTGATGGCATATTGGGGGCTCTTTCAGGGTCAGGGGAATGAGAACCATCATTGTTACTGTTTTTGGCATATCAAGTATGCCATGGGTAGGGTAGCTTGCCAGGCTCTGCCATGCAGGCGGGATACTCTTGGTAGCTTGCTGGGCTCTCCGAGAGGGATGAAGGCTTTTGGGGCAGCCTCTAATCACCTTTACAGGTGTTCCCATCAGGCATATATGCAGGCAGGATACTCTCAGTAGCTAGTTCGTTCAGGTATCTAGTTCAGGATATACAACATTAACTATTCTTGGCAGAATGTCCTGACCTCGCACCAGGCTGTCTTCACCGGGGCACCTCAGGTAGAGTCTCCCTCCCCGTCCCAAGCAGAATCCCGGCAGCTGAAAAGCTCCAGAACCCAGCCGCTGCCATGCTCAAGGCCACTCTCCACACACTCAGATGAGCCTCACCCAAGAGGGAACAGGCAAAAAAAAACCAGGTATGTGGGACCCGTGACTGAGATCTCCAAGCTCTCTCAGATAGGGACTGGGCTCCTCCTCCCAGCTCCCCAGTTTTCCAGTAGCTTGGCAGTAACTCCCACAAACTGTCCTGGTGCCATGTAATCTCATCAGTGGTCAAGACCCAGAGACTATAAATTAAGGCTCCTGGAAGAGAGCAATGCAGAATGTCCTGGAACGCATGGCCTTATACTCTAGCCCACTTACTTACCAAAAGTAGCACACATTTGTTTGGTTTTAACATACTAGCTTGTGTTCTCTTATATTCGAGCTTAAATAGCTCCAGAATGAAACACAACAAACTTTACACACTTCCCTCTTATTGTGGTGGGAAGGTGCTCAGTGGTGAGATTGGTGTTTGACTATCATCTGTAATGAAATACTGTGAACTACTTTTATGAAAATAAAATATATAAAAATTGAAAAAATAAACAACTATTCTTGCTAGCTGTAATCGAAGAAGTTTTAGCATGCAATCCCTCCAATCCTCAAAATGGATTCATATTTTCTGATTAAAATTTATTAAGTACTTGTTTTCCTAAATGAATATAAGAAGAAATAAAGACAAACAATGTGAAATCTAGCTACATTAAGAGCAACCTATAAGACGACAGTTGATATAAAATTCAGGGTAAATTAGAACGGTCAAGGAAGACAGCTAATAAAGCTGAAAAATAAGCAGTTTCAAAAACAAGTGCGTATTGTGTGCATATGTACCCACATATGAATATATAAAAGATATTAGATAGGAAGAGTGTACTATCTGTTAGGGAAAATACTAAGCAAATATTTCAAAAATACAAACTATTTCTTGCTTCAGAGAAATGAATTAGTGGAACCTGTAATAAATATACATAAAGCAGTTGATTTATGAAATATTATAGGCTTGTATAATAAAGTGACAGGCCACAAAGTCAATGTACATAAATCCATGGTTTTTCTATATGTGAATGAAACTGAAGGGAGAAAATATTTTAGAATACCATTCACAATTGTGGCTTAAAACAAATCAAGTATTGAACTTAATCCCATACTAAGTTCCTCTTTCTCTTCTACTTTTCTATCCTCTTTCTCTTCTACTTTTCTATAAACCTATTTCTAAAAAAAAGAAGAAGAAAGGCAAAAATCAAGTACCTAGGAATCAGTTTAACACAAAGGGTGCGAGATCATATAAAGAAAACTATAAGCCACCACTAAAAAATAATAAAAGAGAACACAAGGAAATAGAAATGCATCCTCTCTTAATGGACTGAATGGATCAATATTGTAAAAATGGCAATCTTGCCCAAAGCATCATATAGATTCAATCCAACTCCTATAAAAATATCCATGATACTTTTTAAAAACAGAGATCAAAGATTGTTGAAATTTATGTAGGGTAATAAACTCGTCCTGAACAGCCACAGTAATCCTTCGGAAAAACAAAATGGGAGATCTTTCCTCCCAATTTCAAGCTATACTCTAAAGCTATAGTAATCAAAACACCGTGGTGACCTTCTGCTCGCTGCTCACCATCTCAGGTAGGCTCACCTCTGGCTGATATCACTGAGCCTATTCCAAAAGGGAAGCATACTTCCCCGTCCCCCGCCCCCAGCAGCAAGGTGGTCGTTACCTCAGAGCTTATTGGAAAGCCAGGTATGAGCCGGCAGCGGTGACGGAGAAACTGCAGTCTCATGGGATGGGGGCAGTACCGGCTCATCCTTCACACCCTACTGAGGTCACGAGTTGCCCCCCACAAGCGGTTCTCCAGCACGGTCATAGCACCAGACGCACAGAAACCAATCTCGTAATTATCTGGCTCTTGGCAGAAATCCCTCCAGACTTAATTAGCAAAATATCAGAAATCCAAAATCTATCACAGCCACATGGCTATGATGGCCGCGTGACATAATATGGTTCTCATACCAGCTATATAAAACAAATTGTTTCACAATGCCTTTTCAGCAGTTCTGATTGTTGGGGGGAATTCTAAACAATAATGGTGCATCTTTTGTCAAAATAATGAATGTAATCAAAGTAGAGAGAGAGTTAAGTAGAAATC
>JAOXYA010032768.1:0-12912 GCA_028565675.1 Sorex palustris
CACAGTAACAACAAAGTCTCCAATGGAGCCGTTACTGGGCCCGCTCGAGCAAATCGACGATCAACGGGAGGGCCTTTACCTTTACCTTTACCTATTAACTATGGGTTTCATGAATACAACATTCCAGCACCAGATCCTCCACCAGCGTCCACTTCCTCCACCAATGTCCCAGTGTCATTAGCCGTCTCCCCCCAACCCCCCAAATAAGCCCTCATGCCCAGTTTCTTGCTGCAGTAAGCTTCTCGCCTGACTTTTATTTATTTTTAGTCTTTTGGTGACCACACCAGTGATGCTCAAGGCTCACTCCTGGCTCTGCCCTCAAGGATCACACTAGGATTTGGGGGACCATATATGGTGCCAGTGATCGAACCTGGGTTGGCCTCATGCAACACAAGTGCCCTATAGGCTCTGGCCTCTGACACTGGTTTTTAACAAACTCTGGTCTTTACATGTTTTAGTTCTTAGCAGAGAGCAGAGGCCATGTCTGGGTCACTGCTCCGACAGTGCTCAGTGAGAATGTTCAGAGGGTGGAGGAGAGAGAGAGAGAGAGAGAGAGAGACAGAGAGAGACAGAGACAGAGAGACAGAGACAGAGACAGAAACACCAGGGATTTGGATTCTGCATCCTAAAGCTCACAAGGGCTGATGACCAATGGTGATGGGTGATGACAAATGTCTGAGGGGTGTCCCTCTCTGGTGTTTGTGTGGGAATGGAGCAGGAGATGTCCTATTGAAAACTACCCTGAGGATATATGCTGACTTCTGACCAGCTGCAGAGGCTTTAAGTCCGTTAGAGGGGACCGGGTTGAGAGGGTCTTTTGGGCAGCTTAGAGGGAATGAAACAGTGCAAACTGGCTTACTGCAGCATGGAATGGCCTATAGGCAATGGATCTGTGTGAACTGGCCTATTGCAGGGTGGAATGGAGGACTCAGAATTGTTCAGTGTCCCAATGCACATCTGTGCTTTCACTTGCCTGAGAACAATTCACAGTCTCGCTGCTGCTCAAAAGCTGACTTGAGTGCATGGGCGCCATCCAAAAACTTGGTTTTTATCTATTTGCTTACTTTTGGGTTGAAGCAACCGCATTTCTGAGATAATGCAAATTTGGGGTGTGCAACATCTCAGCGTTTCAGTAGGCCTCGGGGTGCAGAAGCAAACCTGGAGCGGGTGCCTGGCCCACCCCATGGTCAGGCTTGTGTGCATAGGTTCCCAGTGTCCACAGCCAGCATTCACAGACCCCTGGGTGGACTCCTGTGGCTGCCCGTGCCTCCTGCCAACACACTCCTCTCATCATCCTCTCCTGTTGCTGAGATAATAATGACAACTCTTTATCAGTGAGCCCTTTGGTGTGTCTGCCTCAGTGGGTTGTCACAAAATCCCTTGTAAGTAGATGATGAGCAAACATGGGCTCAGGAGAAGCTCCTGGGCTGACCCAGATGTCCACAGCACTCCGCTAGGTCCTCTGCATCTCCCTTACACCCTACACATTTTTGACCAAGGGGACAGTTTTTACTCCCCTTCATACTGTCCCTGGATGAAGACTGCAGCCTCTCCAACAACAGTTTTCCTGGAATTTGTGGTCAATGGGATTAGAGGCTCAGGCTCTGCTTCGTGGGAGTCAGTTGCCCGGAGTCTTGAGCAGACAAATAGGTTATCCTGCAGCTGGGAGGGTTCTGAGGGCAGGTGGAAAGAGGCAGGGGCTGGGAGCACCTTGAGAAGGACTAAATGGTTCACTGGCAGAGAGGGATGGATGACACCTGTGACAGGGCTTTGGTCAGACTCTGACATCCCTAGATGTGGGCACTTCTGGAAGCACAGTGGTTACTTGGGATTATGCATTTGAGACTTTCTGATCAAGTTGGTCAGGGGTAGCCAGGAAACCTGCATTTCTAACACATTCCAGGTTATGGCAATGTGGCTGGAACACACCAGAGAGCTGTTAGAATAGCAGTCACCATGTCAGTTCAGTTACTGTGGTTCTTCCCTCAGCTCCCCTGAATACTTTTCTCTCTCTCTCTCTCTTTTATAAGATATAAAGCTAAAGATGACTCTTTCACTCTCATTGCCAGGGCACCGGGCTCAACAGAAACAGCCTGGACCTTACAGGGGTGTGGTAAGGGTTGTGGTTACAACCTATATTACATAATAGACTCTGGCAGCACTGAACCTTTTTTGGATTATCCAGTAGGTCCTTCTGTTTATTTTTGCATTTTTGTTGCTTGTTGTAGGGGCAGTGAGTGGAAGGGAAGAAACCTCATTTCTGTCATGTTTTAATATCAGTGATGATGTTTTGGGGCAACTGTTGGCATGGCAAGGTCATGGAAGGGTACTGGTCTGCTGTCTTTCTGGGCAGATGGAATTGATGGAATAAACCACACAAATAGTCTCCTTCTCTCTCTATTTCTCTCTCTCTCTCACACAGACTGAGCCAAAGAAAAAGGGACACTTGCTCCTATTTTGGGCACTGCTAACCCCAACCCCTAAATCCTGGATCTTTCAACAGGTCTTCAAAATTGCTCTTATCCTGAAAATGAGGCTCATCTCACTTGCCTTGTTTCTTTTACAACCCTGTTATGAAGCTAACAAAACAAATGCTTGCCAATATATGAAAAGGTGGGATTTATGTGTATAACATACATGAAAAGATACACAGAGACATGAGTCTATATATGAACATTTAAAAAAATAAATTAACAAAAATTATACTAGAATAATAAAATAAGATGTAACAATGAGGTGTTGGTTTAGTTGAACCCAAACTTTTTTTTTTCTTTTTGGGTCACGCCTGATGATGTACAGGGGTTACTCCTGGCTCATACACTCAGGTATTACCACAGCACTGTAGCATAGTCCTCCCATTGTTCATTGATTTGGTCGAGTGGGCACCAGTAATGTCTCCATCGTGGGACTTGTGGTTACTGTCTTTGGTATATTGAATATGCCATGGGGAGCTTGCCAGGCTCTGCTGAGTGGGCAGGATACTCTCAGTAGCTTGAGAGGGATGGAGAAATCGAACCCGGGTCAGCCGCGTGCAAGGCAAACACCCTATCTGCTATGTTGTCACTTCAGCCCAAATCTACCATACTCTCCAGCAATTCACTTTCTTGTTACACACCCAAAGGAAATAAAAGTAGGATTCCAGTGAGATATCTCACCCCTTGTTCATCACACTTTTTCACAATAGTCAAGACATGAATCTAACCCAAATGCCCATCAATGAATGAGTGGACAGAAGAGATGTGCTGTTAGGGATTTGCAGATAGTACATTGGTGAAGCACATGCCTAGCTTGATTCCTTGCACTACATTGTCCACTAAACACTGATGGATTTGGCCCTCAGCACCATTTGGGTATCCAGTCCTGGGTAGTGGTAGTAGCACATCCTGGTCCCTTATATTAAAACAATGGTTCAGTTGGCTGAGAATCTGTGGTGAGATCCGAGACCTCATGAGGAACACTTGAGAGCCTCCACCTAAAATAGATGTGCTACGTATACACTGTGGGGTATCATTTATCCTCAGAAAAAGAACATCCTGTCAATTGTGACAATGTGGATCGATCTTGAAGGCACATTATGCTAAGTGAGATAAGTTAGAAGAAGATAAAATCTGTTTATCACTTATATGTTGTAGCTGAAAAAGGCAAACCCGTGAAAACAAACCCAGAGTGTAGAATGATAGCTACCAGGGGATATGGGGAGGTGGCGGTGGGGGAGGAAAGAATAATGGTGTTTAAGGGAATAGACTTGTAGCAAGCAGTAATTAAGCCAGACATCTAATGCATAGCATAATGAATATAGACAATAATATTATACTATAATTGTGTAATATATCACTACAATGGAAATCATATTACAAAACATAAACATAACAAAGTAACATCCTGTAGAGATTAGATTTATATAATGTTATGTATGTAAAATTTAATTTTAATTAAAATTAAACACCAAATGTAGCAAACTGAAAAGTCTTTTTATTGCTGCTAAGAAAATAAGTGTCAGGGTAGAAAAAATGCTTTCAAAATCTTATGTTTTAAATGGCAAATATAACTGCTAGAAGTAAAATTATGTGTAAAATAAAATCCATTTCATCATTACAATTAATCTATACAATATATTATGGCTACTAGGAAATACACACACACACACACAACCCCCTATGATTGACTGAAGTTAACACACAAGGTATGAGAAATTAAGGTTGAGCAATGCAATATTATTTTTTGACATCCCCGAAGGTCCTCCCTCCCTCACTCCTCCTTTCCCTTCTTCCATCCCTGCCTTCCCTTTTTCCTTCCTTCCTCCCTCTGGAAACTAGTATCTCATACTTGCTCTCTACTGTTGAGCCACATCCCTGCCTCCTGAAGATGTTTTACCTATAAGGACAATATATCACTTAAAAGTATTTGAAAGATATTAAAATAAAGAGGATGATTAATATTTTATATCAGTCAAACATTCTGGATATCTTATTGCAGTCAGTAGCCCTACAATCTACTACATAAAGTACACATTCTTGCACACACACAAAAACGTTTCTGAACCTGGGCTCAAATTCAGATACCGATGATAAACCTCCAACTCTTAGATGGACCAGTGTGGATTGTGGAGAAAGCTTGGTTTTTATTCCCTTTTTGCCTCTATAGAACAAACTGTCTTAACTTGCTCATTAATATCATTCCAACTCTCATTTTGACTTTCTTCCATCTTACCTGCCCTAAATGGAGCTCCTGAACAGCCCCCCTCACCTCTTCTTGTCTCTTCTCCAATATGCCTCACACTTTTTGGGCCTGGGGCTGCCTTCCTGGAATTTTCCTCCTTCAGAGTACCACTTCTGTATCTCACATCTGTCTCTTCCAAATCGCACCCAATACAAATTGTTTTCTCCATAATATCTTCCCAAACAAAAATACTGTCCTCCTGTTGTTCATGAATTTGCTGAGCAGGCCCAGTAATGCCTCCATTTTAAGGCTTGTTGTTACTGTGTTTGGCATATTGAATAGTCACAAGTAGCTTGCCAGGCTTTGCCGCGCAGGCGAGATACTCTCGGTAGCTTGCTGGGCTCTCTGAGAGGGGTGGAGGAATCGAACCCGGCTCGGCCAGGCTGGCTGCACGCAAGGCAAACGCCCTACCACTGTGCTATTGCTCCAGCCCAATATATATCTTGCCAGATGTTTTCAATTTGAACTGATTTGTAATTCACTTGAGCTCACATGATGGCCTATCAGTATCATTTCTATGACATTTAGGCATTTCTCACTATCATTTTTAAAAATGGTAGGGAGGGGTCAGAGCAATAGTACAGAAGGTGGGTTGCGTGTCCTGCATGTGGCCAACCTGGGTTGGATCCCTGTTATCCCATATACACATATAATCAACCAATCATTATTGAGCATATTATGGGTTCAAGATTAGTCCCATGCTGAGGTTTTAGCCCAAACAATGTGTCCTCTAGGAACTTTCACTGTAGTGACAGATAACAGATGAAAGGTGCACACATGGAAGAACTTGTTTGTGATGAGATGGGAGATGACGAGGTAGTACATGGTGGATAGGAATTGGGGAGGCCATTAAGGCTCATTTGAGAAATGATGTGTGAGTTCTGACATAAAAAAGTCAATCAGGGAAACTTCCATTAAGTAAAATGAAAACATGTAAGCCAGAAGGAAACACAAGCGCAAAGGCTAGGCCTAGAAAGGAGTCACTGATGGATAGATCCCAAAGATGACAGGAGTAAAGGACACAGACAGGCAAGGGTTCTGTGTGTGACCAAAGGCCTTGTGAGTCATATAGAGAAAAGGGTGTGAGTCTAAATGCAATGCAATACTGCTAAAGGATTTTACCCAGGGTTGGTGATAATTATGCAGAGAAGGGACATCAGATGAAGAAACAGGCAAAGGTTTGGGCGAGAGGTGGAGTGGGCTGGACTATGGGGTGGCAGCAGATACAGACAAGAATGGAAGCACTTGAGACCTCATTGAGCTGAGATAGGGACTTCTGACCCATTGGATGTGGGGTGAGGGACAGGAAGAAACCCAATTACTCCAATGAAGCATGGCATGGAAGTGTGGGAGACATCCCAAGGGGAGGTGCAGGTGTGTGTGCAAGTGGGGGAATTCTCCCTGGCTCAGCACTAGAGGAGGCTAGCTTTCCACTAATTATGCCTAACCGGCTTTCTGCTTTTTTTGATCAGTACTGTTCAAGGGGAGTATGAAATGCTGCCAGCTGATTCCTTTGTAAGCAGCTGCTCAGAGCTGAGGACTTCTTGGCAGCACTACCTGCAGTTTTGTGGCACCTGTAGAATGAGGAAGGTCTAGTGAGACTCTTCCATTTCTCTTCTTGGTCATAGATTGGTTGTTTTTCTTTCATCTTTGTAAGACAACCAGGAAGACCTGGACAAATGATGATTAAATTTCAACACTTACTTCAATGACTTTGATATTATTATAAGAGCCACTTTGATATTATTACAACTGAGCTTTAGAGAAATGCCCAAAGTCACATAACTAAAAAGCAACAGGTAAGCACTGAACTCTAGTTCCAATTTCTATGCACAAAATGACTAAATGCTGATACCAGCTTCTGATACGACTGTAATGATTTTGGGAGCTATATAAGAAACCTTCCTGACTTGACTGCTCTTGTCTTGTGGTGGGTAAGCAGACCACAAAAAGCCTTTCTTATTTGACCCTCTGCTAGTGATACTTCTCTGAGGCCACCATAGTCAAGAATGTATGAAATGAGACAGCAAATATGCCAGGGAAAAAGAAGGGTTGGTCTTCCCTCTTTCTAGTGGTAATTTGATAATTTGATAATTGGAGGGAGATCCATTCAAAGTCATACCTTACTGTGAACTACAGGAGCAGAAAAAGACAGCACAATGTCATGGACAAAACTGTTGTCAGCATGGGGTTTACTCCAAACCTAAATCCCCCTCTACCCCTGGGAGGAGAGATGCTATTTTCCCAGGAACCAGATGCTCCTTGTTCCCTTTATAATTCACCTCTACTTTTTATCACCACTGTCAGCACACATAAATTTTTGGTGGTTAAACTGGCACTTCTGTACCATCAGAGATGTGAGTAGATTGGAGAAAACTAGAAAATTGAATGTTTTTAATGTATTTGAATGTTGTTTTTAAAAAAAAGGTCTTAGAATTATCTGCCAATGATTCTCATTTCTCAGACCCGAACATAAATTTGAAGGCCAGGACAAACCACCATCCTCTATTTCTGACTTCCGTCTTGGTCTCAGAGTGAAAAACGATGTTTTATTCTATTTGGGGAGTAAGTGACTTACCCATTCCAGATGAATGGAATACTTTTAGCTTTATGACAATCTATAATTTTTAATCCCCGATGATATGTTACTATACTATTATTAACATAATAGACCTCCTCAAACTCTTTTTCAGAGCAAGTTGAGACATCATCACATAAAAATAAATGAAACAATATGTGTAGTGGTGTTAGAAGCCAAGAAGACAAAACTATCAGCCACATGGGAGATGCCAATCCTAATGTGTAGAAAAGTCTGTTTGGACATGATACCATTTGACAAAGCTGTATTTATTGTAGGATTCTTAATGTTTTTGCAGGAATAACACACTACTCAAAAGAGTACAATTTTCATCTTGACAATAAATACTGATTTAGAGTCATCCATCTGCCAGGAATATGTATAAATATACAAACTGGCTGAGATACAGGGCTTAACTGTACTGTCTCTAAGGCTGACATAGATACTCTGCTTAACACATATTTATTGAGTTAAATTTTGGTTTTCTACTGCTGTGTAACAAACTTCCCCAACCTTAGTAACTCAGCACAATTTTTTAAAATCACCTCTGATTACAGGGGACTGATAGGTTTGGTTGAGTTGTACCCACTTACATCACATCTATAACTTAATGGAGGCAGAGGTTGGTGTCACCCAAAGATTTCTTTACTCAAATTTTTGTTATCTGGACTGGTTGAAAATCTCCCTGTGTGTTGTCATCACATGACTTCCCCGGGCTTCCTTAAAACATGATGGTCTCGGGTACTTAGATTTATATATTTGACAGCTGGATTCCCTCACAGAAACTACTCTATTCCTCTTCCAAGAAAACCAAGGGGAAACTGCAAGACTTTTTAGGACTCAGCTTTTGAAGTCATTCAACCATTACTTCTGTCAAAATGCATAATTTTTTGTTTGATTTTGGACCATACCTGGATATCCAAAGATTACTGTGCTCAGAGATTATTCCTGACTCTGTTCTCAGGGATCACTCCTGGTGGTAATTTGAGGGACCATATGCAGTGCCGGGAATGAACCCAGAGTCAGCCTCAAGATAGACAAGTTCCCTACATGTTATACTATCTCTTTAGCCCCCAAATATATAATTTAAAGGAATCACAGCCTAGTCCAGATTCAAAGGGAGGGAGAAATAAACTAGACTCTTTTTGGGAGAGAATGGTTGTATAAACTGGGGAAAGATTTTAATGGGAGTCATCCTAGAGAAAAGATGTCACAGGTTTCAACTACATACATGTTTAACATTGAAGTGACAATGTGGACTGGATAGTGCTTCTCCCCAAAAGATGCAGAGATGGTCCCAGGCATACACAGGGACTGACTAGGAGAAATTAAATTTTTCTTTGAGTCACCATGAAACACACATTACAAAGCTTTTCACGATCAGGTTTCATTCATAAAATGATCCAACACCCATCCCTTCACTAGTGTCTATTTCTCACCACCAGTGATCCCAGTTTCCCTCCCACCATCTCCCTTCTCCCAATCTGCCTCTATGGCAAGTACTTTCCTTCTCTCTCTCTCTCTCAGGGAGAAATTAATTTAATTATAGAGACAGATGGGACAGTGGAGATTGTCTGATCTGCCATAGCACTAAGAAAGAATGGCTTGAGGAGGTGGTTGTTCTTGTTTTTGGATCACAGCTGGCTAAACTCAGGGATAACTCTGTGTTCTGTGCTCAGGGATCACTTTTGGGTACCCTATGGGGTACTTGGGATTGAGCTCAGGTTGGCAGCATGAAATGCAAGCATCTTATCACTGCTCTGTTTCCCAGTTCTTTGTATTTGGATCAAGCATCATAATATCTATGTTCCATCCATCCATCCATCCATCCATCCATCCATCCATCCATCCATCCATTTTGGGCCTCCCCAGTAGTGCTCATGAGGCTGGGGGACACTCCTTGATATGATAGTCTTGATGGTTAGATGCTGGGACCTGGCAATGTAGTACTGTATGTATTCAGTAGTGCTGGGACCCACCAGGATTATATTTAGAAGTGTCTGGGTACATATAGTGTTAGAGATTAAATCTGAGAACTCACATCTGCCAGGCTTGGTGATCTAGCCCTTTAAGATATCTTTCTAGACCCAGAGAGTGACAATTTCTTGACCATATCAAGGATTCATAAAATATACTTGTCATGTCTATTTAACAGAGAGAGAGGATATTGGTGGAAAAAAACAGTTGCTCTGTAAATCAGTCAGATACCCAAAGAAAAATTTCATGCATGGATAAACTCATAGCCTGGAGAGAAAATTAGCCAAAATCATACTGTTTTTAGTTTCTGTTAAAGATAATTGCAGTGATGAAATTACCAAGAGTTTCTGAATATAAGGTACAGATCTTACTGGGTTTAATTTACAGAAACTATGCTATCTTTATTGAAGAGACTATGAAGCATGAAGATATTTGAATATACTTCCCCTTATAAAGTTAGGTTGTTAGCTTTCAAGATGTGACTACTGGTTTCTTGGAGACCCTTTCTGATCACTGTGTTTAGAAAAGGAAAGTTTTTCCTCACTTCCCATCATGATCCTGATTTCCCTTATTCCACTATTTGTATTTATCCTACATGTTAAACTCTTACTCTCTGTTTTCCCATTTCTGGAACAGTGTTTGATTGCCTCCCAGCAGGCAATTATTTTTTTTGTTGCTTAAAATTAAAAAAAAATTTTTTCTAGGCAAGAGAACAAATCTTTCGAATTAGGCAAGAAGTACCTTAGTGACCAATGAGATGGATTTAATTAGACTACAATCCTTCTTTCTGGGGACTAAAGAACATAGGAATTTAAATTTCTCAGTAGTAAAAGACCTTTTAAAGCATTCACCTGGGTCTTTGGAATTAGGTGGTAGTAGCAGACCCAGAAAATAGTCTCTACAATGTCCATTAAAAAGGACCTACACATTCTGGAAAAGGACAGATTGAAGTTGGGGGTTAGGCAGAATATTTTGGGTCAGAAAGCTCATTCATATATTGAGCACGAATGTTTTCTAATTTCCTGGCATATGTGCCATGGTGGATCTGAGGGTGTAAGAACAAGACATAGAGAGGCAACTTCTGTTAAGACTTTTCATGTTTGTGCTTGTGCAGGGGCTCAACTGCTTAGTTGCATCTTAGAGCTGGACTACATCTATCGCCACCACTTACCAGCTGTGGAAGCTTAGGTAAGTTTCCTTGAATTTTTCACCTTAATTTCTCAGGGGGTAGGGTGTTTGCCTTGCATGTGGCCGACCCAGAGTTGGTTCCTCCGTCCCTTTCAGAGAACCCAGCAAGCTACCTAGAGTATCCTGCCCACACAGCAGAGCCTGGCAAACTCCCTGTGGCATATTCAATATGCCAGAAACAGTAACCACAAATCTCACAATGGAGACGTCACTGGTGCTTGCTTGAGCAAATCGATGAACAATGGGAGGACAGTGCTACAGTGCAGTATATACTATGATGCTGTCTGCATACAGTGACACTTCTGAATTTGTCCATTTGAGACCCTTTTGTTACCTTTTTCTTGTTTGATTGCTGTGGTAGCGACCTCCAAAACTATATTGAATGGTGACCGTGGAATCCTTGCCTTGTGCCTTGTCTCGGGAATGACTTTCAGTTTTCCACCATTGAGTATGATATTGGCCGTGTGTGGATTTTTTCTTTGTTTGTTTTGTAGAGAGCCATTACTATCTTCAGGTATGTTCTTATGTCCCTAATTTTTGGAAGGTTTTTATCATGAGTGGATTTTGGATCTTTCCAAAAGCCTTCTCTGTGTCCATTGATAAAACCATCTGATATTTTTATCTTTCATTTTATTGATGTGGCATATTATAAGAATTGATTTTCAATTACTGAACTACCCTTACATCCCAGGAATGGACATTACTTGATCATGGTGTGTAATCCTTTGCATATATTGCCAATTTGGTTTGCCAGCATTTGGTGAGGATCCTTGTATCAGTGTTCATGAAGGATATTGGTCTATAATTTTCTTTTTTAGTAGTGCCTCTGGTTTGGGCATTAGGATAGTATTGTCATCATAAACACCATTTGTGAGTATTGTCATCAGAGAAACCAAAATGTCCTTAAGTCTTTAGTAGGACTCATTAGTGAATGCATTTGATGTGGGATTTTGTTTTTTGGGCGATTTTAAATTACTGCTTCAATATTTTTATCTTAAGATATTTTTATTTGGGTTTTCTATTTCCCTTTTGCTCAATCTTAATACATTTGTATATGTCTAAAGAATTTATCCTTTTTTATTTCAGGTTCTCAAACTTGGTGGCATAATGTTCATAGTAACCTTATGATCTTTTGTACTTTTTTTTTCCTGTTTGATCTTTTGTACTTCTAAGGTGTTGTAATTTTCCTTTGTAATTTCTGATCCTATTTACTTGTGTTTTCTCTCTCTCTCTCTCTCTCTCTTTCTCTCTGTCTCTCTGTGTTTCTCTCTCTCCCCCGCCTCTCCCTCTCTCTGAGTCTAGCTAACAATTTGTTTGTCTTGTCTATTTTTTTTAAAGAACTAGCTCCTAGTTTCATTGACCTGTTACCTACCCTTTTATATTGTTTTCTTGTTGATTTCTGCTCTAATTTTTATTATTTCCTACTTGCTTCCTTTAGGATTCATTTTATTTATTTATTTATTTTTGTTTTGCATCATATTGGCAGGGCTAAGGGCTTATTCCTGACTCAGAGGTCGCTCCTGGTATTCTGCTCAGGGCACCATTTGCAGGCTGGGGATTGAACTCGGGCGGGCTGCATCCCAGACACCCTGACTCTGGCAATTTCTCTCCAGCCTCTCATGTGTTCTTTTTCTTCTTTTTTTACTCTGTGAAAGTAGGTCTTTGATTTGAGCATTTTCTTTCTTCTTGATGTGAATTTGAATATCATTTGTATATTGTATCATTATATTATACTGGGCTGGAGCGATAGCACAGCGTGTAGGGTGTTTGCCTTGCACGTGGCCCACCCGGCTGACCCAGGTTCGATTCCTCTGCCCCTCTCGGAGAGCCCAGCAAGCTACTGAGAGTATCTAGCAAAGTCTGGCAGGTTACCTGTGATGTATTAGATATGCCAGACACAGTAACAAGTCTCACAATGGAGACATTACTGGGCCGCTCGAGCAACTTGATGAACAGTGGGAGAACAGTGCTATAGTGCTATTTTATACTATATTCCACTTAGTATTGCTTGTGTTGTGTCCCATAGGTTTGGTAATTTGTGTTATTATTTTTGCTTGTTTCGACTAATCTTTTTATTTCTTCTTTGATTTCTTTTCTTTGTATTGATTGTTATTTAACAGTATTTTGTTTCTAAATTTCAATTTTTTTTCTTTTTATGATTGATTTCTGCTTTTATGACTTTGTGGTCTGAGAAGATACTTGGTATGATGTGTATTTTTATGATGTTGTGGATGTGAGAATTGGTCCCTAGCATGTCGTCTATTCTGGAGAGTCTCCCATGTCCCCTGGAGAAGAATGTGTATGGGGTAGAGGTTTCTGAAGCCATATTATATATATATATATATATGTATATATATATGTATATATATTACATTTGAATGTATATTTATGTGTACATGTACATATAAATTTAATGTACGTTTGTATATATAAAAAGCCAACTTAAATTT
>JAOXYA010032777.1:0-12912 GCA_028565675.1 Sorex palustris
AACATCAATACCTAAACAAAATAAAAACAATTAACACTGTTACTGTCACTGTCATCCCAATGTTCATTGATTTGCTCGAATGGGGCGCTAGTAATGTCTCCATTTATCCCAACCCTGAGATTTTTGCTAAAAAACCTCTCCTTATTTGTCTTTCCTAATGGAGGCTCTTTCGGGGTCAGGGGAATGAGACCCGTTATTGTTACTGTTTTTGGCATATCAAGTACGCCATAGGGAGCTTGCCAGGCTTTGCCATGTGGGCAGGGTACTCTCGGTAGCTTGCTGGGCTCTCCGAGAGGGGCAGAGAATGTATATAAGAGGATACAAGCAAGTATGTTAAAACCAAACACATGTGTGTTGCTTTAGGTGTATCAGTGGGCTAGACTATAAGAGGTCTCAGGGCCGCAAATGCGGCCATGCGCTTCTGGGAACTTTGTTTTATAGTCTCTGGAGCTTGGTCGTTGATGGGGTTATGTGGCGCTGGGGGCAGTTTGTGGGTGTGACTGTTGAGGTCAAATCTTCAAAAGTATCTATGTCCAAGGCAGTATCAAGCAGTATATTGCTTATGTTTTCTTAGTATTGTATGGTTTTCACATCTTACAACCCAGTTCTTAGAACATTTTGAATTGCTTTGTGTATATGGTTTAAGATAGTCTATTTTCTTTTGCATGTGTGTTTTTTCTCTAATATTTAGCAAAGTAACACTTGCAGGAGGTGGCAAATCAACCATAGAGGAGAGTTCTTAAAGACAAGCATAGTCTGTGATAACATTCCTTAGACTCTGGAGAACTTTGTTTGCAGGGCTCTAGTAAGCATGTAGTAAGAGAAATTCAACCTGGGCAAAGCATGCACTCCAGCCCCTTGAGCCATTTCCCTGGTGCCCCATCCCCCACCTTGGACTCTTAAATTTATCTAGGCCTTTTGAGAGAAAAATCAATCCCCATTTTAAAAACTGTTAATTGCATGAAATTGTGTAATATTTTTAATTTGATGAATTTCTTGTGCATATTTCCCTTTTTTAAGAAATAAGTTTTGGAGGGCCACAACTGGCAAAGCTCAAGTGGCCATAAGGGGTGCTGGGGATGGAAGCTGGTTTGGCTGAGTATAATGCAAGCACCATACCCATTGTACTATTTTTTTTCAGCTCATCTTTTTTTGTTGATGTTGTCTTGGGGTCACATCTGGCAGTGTTCAGGGGTTACTCCTGATTCTGCACTCAGTAATTGTTCCTGGTGGTTCTCAGGCAACCATATGGGATGCTGGGAATCAAACCCAGGTCAGCCACTTGTAAGTCATATGCCTTACCCGTTATACTTTTGGATCACACTGGGCAATGCTCAGGAGTTACTCCTGGCTCTACTCAGAAATTACTCCTGGCAGTGCTCAGGGAACCATATGTGATGCCAGGGATCAAACCCCAGCTGGCCAAATGAAATGCCCTACCCCGCTGTATTATCACTAAAGCCCTAAGATTAGATACATTTTATATTGAAATATGATTACCATTGTAGTGTTAACATCTCTACTACACCACCAATTTTTTTCTTTTATTGGAATTTTTTTAGCGGACATTTTCAATTCTTGAAGAGTATAGTGAACCTATAATTTTAAACTTCCTAATTGTGAGGGGTTTATTTTCCTGAAAATATTTAAAAATTTTTATAAAGTTGTTCGTCGATTGCCTTGAGCAGGCCCCAGTAAAGTCTCCTTTGTCCTAGCCCTGAGATTTTTTTAAAAGTGCCATATTCAAGGCTCTTTGAGGGTTAGGAGACTGAGACCCATCATTGTTACTGGTGTTTGGCATATTGGGTACGCCACAGGGAGTTTGCCAGACTCTGCCGTGTGGGCAGGTTACATTCGGTAGCCTGCCAGGTTGTCCAAAGTAGGAATGAGATAATAAGATGTTGCGTGGCCGTGAATATTTTTATAAAGTAACCTACAGCAAAATTTATTCTTTGTGTTATCAAGCCTTGTAACTACCCACTACAGTGAGATATAGACTAGTTATGGTCAACATCTCCCACCCATTATTTCTCTCAAAAAAACAAAAAAATGACCAATCTTCCTTACTTTGTTTTATAGTGAGTGTGTCAACACTTTTTGATTCCTGACAACGCACTAATCCTTGTGTCTTAACATCGGAATCATACACATTTTTTCTCTCCTTCTCTATTGGTGGTGTTATAGTGACCAGGATTTCCACACATGCCAGATAGTAGTAACCACACATCCATTTAAGGTGCTCATTGGGGTTTTCACCTGAGGTTGTGTTTAGGAAGCTAAATTTCACTTAATTGGTTGTGTTTGCACACATGCTTGCTGGAAGTTAAACTCTTGGTTATGGTTCTCTGTCGCATTATGGTATAGTGTCTTTTGAATAGCTCACTTTTTATATGTACTCTCACACCTTCTTGCAGGGAGTGGCACTGCTGACTATGTTGCCTGCACATTTATGTAATTGCAGTGCAGTACTCACTAGGGATTGCACACTCCTTGTTCGCAGTACTCCACTCTTGGCTTGTCTCACTGGGGATTGGAGATGGCAGAGATGCCTGGATTGTATTCCATGTACTTGGACAGCACTAGGATTGTACTCAAGGTCACACCCTGCAAGGCAGGCACTAAGTCATCTTCCAGCCCCCTCAAAATAGACATTTTTTTTTGACTCTGCACTAGGGATCACACCTGGTGAGGTTCAGAGAACCATATGCAGTGCTGGGGATCAAACCCAGGGTGACTGCCTAGAAAGCAAGTGCCCTTACACACTGTGCTTCCTCTGGTCCCCTTAGCTTGGTTTCACACAGCATTTTACATTCATCTATATTGTGTGTATCAATAGTGTGCTCTTTTTTATTGCTGAGTAATATTCTGTTTTGTAGGTCACCATAGTATGTTTTCCTGTTCACCAGTTAAATGAAATTTAGCTTCCCAATATTTTTGCAACTATAAAAAAGCCTGCTATAAGCATTTACATATATGATTTTAATTTATTTGAGATAAATATGAAGGATGGAATTGATGTATCACTGATAAGGGTTGTTTTGTTTTGGGGCCACTTCTGGAAGTACTCAGACTTACTCCTGGCTCTGCACTCAGGGATCACTCCTGGTGACACTCAGGGAACCATATGGTATGCCCTACCCACTATACTATTACTCCAGCCCAAAAAGTATTTTTGACTATGTAAGAAACTGCTAAAATGTTTTTCCAAAGTGGCTGGCCATTTTTGCGTTGCTGGAGGTTGATATCGTCAAGGTTTTTTTGTTTGCTTCTATTAGTGGTACTGTGGGACCAAGACCCTGCCTGATCACACAATGCACTGATCACACAATGCACAATGCACACACCCTTCTATCACTGAGCTTCATCTGCAAACTAACATTGATTACAGTTTAATATTTATGTGTTTTAGGGATACACTGTTAACATACCATGCCCATCAAAGTGCCAATATTCCACCCCCCCCCCCCGTTGTCCATAGGACCCCTTTCTGTTCAACCCCTTCCCTTGATTACTTCTTTTCTATTGTTAGTCTAATGGTTTGTTTTCATTGGACATTTCTGTTCCCTTGCTTTGCTTCTTTATATGCCACCAATAAGTGAGATCATCTGGTATTTGTATTTCTTCTGGTTTATTTTGCTTATTGTGTCCCCCTCCAGTTCTATCTATGTCATGACAAAAGGCAAGCACATTTCTTTTAGGGGGGTAATGTTTCATTATGTATATATACCGCAACTTCTTTATCCACTCATCTGTCTTGCGTTCATTCTAAGAGATCCCACTTTTCTTCCTACTTTTTTTTTTTAAGTATCTCACTACTTCCAAGTGGGTTTCTTTACTCTTTGTAGAACAACCTTCACTATTTCTTGCACATCCAGTTTAGTGACCATGGATTCCTTTGCTATTTGTCCAAAAGTTTTTTTTAATCACTCCCTTGAATCTTAGTGATAACAGATAAATAGAGTATTCTTGGTTGGAGGGCTGGTCCTGATCTAAAAAAAATCCAAAGATCTAACACTTTGGTTATTTTATGCCACTCCCTTTAGACTTGTCAAGTTCTGTTGAGAAAACTGCTGAATCTTATGGAAGTTTCCTTTTATGTGAATCATTGCTTTTTCTCTTGCTGTTTTAGAATTCTGTCTCTATCTTTGTTTGGTTTCTGCCATTTTAATTACAATCTTAGTTTTGTCTATTTGGGCTTATTTTGTTTGGAATTCTTTGAACTCCCTGAATTTGGGTAGCTATCTCCTACCTTAGATTATTAAAGTTCTCAGTAATTCTTCAGCAAAGAATTCTTCCCCTTTCTGGGGCTGAAGATAATAGTACAGTGGGTTTGGTTCTTGCCTTGCACGCAGCTGACCCTAGTTGGATTGCAGGCATCCGAGCCTATCAGAAGTGATTTCAGAATGCAGAGCTAGGAGTAACCCATAAGCAGTGTCAGCTGTGACTCCAAAACAAGAATTATTCTCCTTTCTCTATCCTCTTTCTTCAACCTTATGATGCAAATGTTAACCCTCTCGATATTCTCCCATAAATCTCATGTTTTCATCATTAAAATTTTAATTTTTTTTTGTTCTTTGTTCAAAAAGTATATATTTTTTCACCTTAACCCTGAGTTAACTGATTTGATATTTATTTGGCTCATTCTGCTGTTGAGCCCCTCTATAGTTGGTTTTTTGTTTTTGTTTTAGTTCTACTACATTCTGCTATTTTCTTTTTATTTTGGGGCCACATCTGGCCATGCAGCATGCAGGGCTAGTCCTGCCTTGATGCTCTAAGAGTTGCTCTCAGTAGTAGTCATGAGATTGTCTAGAGCCAGGATGCTCAAGATTGCTGGTGCCTGGGAGGCCCTTGCGCCCCCCCCCCCCAGTATTTTCCTGTGATCATATAAGAAGGGGAGGGAAAGGGGAGAAGAGGGGGAATTTGCTGTAATCCAGAGAACACTGGCCTTGACCTTGTCTTTATCTCTCACTGCCCATCCCTCCAACCCCACTCACTCCCCCTTTAACTCTACCTCAAAGATATTTATTCTAAAGAACCAATTTTCTTTCTCAACTTGTATCCATGTTTTGTTTTAATTATTCTAATAAAAAGGCACATGCCATGTAAGTGGTGATTTCTAACATTACTGTAAATAGTTTATTTTTCCCTTACAAGGTCAAACTGATATGTTTATCCTTTTGTATCACTATGGTAATTCTCCAGAAATTCCCCCCTTTTCCAGTCTTGTACATCCAGTGGCCTACTTATTATCTGGGCATGTCCAATAGGTTTGTTTTTTAGTTTGATTTGTTTTTTGGCTTGAGAAACAATATGCCAGGTTGCCTGCATATATCACCAGGGGAAAGTTAAGACTTGAGACCATTATTTACATTCCAGACTGTAACTTCCTGAACTTCACTTCTTCCTTCCTCCAGCAATCTCAAGCTCCTATTTAGACCATAAAGTAAGTTGTAATGTTTAGTTTTTGATAACCTTTATCCCACTCTATAGAGCCTCATATTCCATTTTGTATTTGATATCTTTATTTCAAAAGTCTGAGTTGGGACAAGAGGAGAATTGAAATTTTTTAAAAATTTTTAAATTTTATTTATTTACTTTTTTGTAGGAGTGTTGCTATTTATTCAGCCACTGATTAGCTGATTGAATTGGGTATGAACTCCACCGAGAATTGGAATCTTAATTTTTGAATTTTTATTTGTATGCTTAAAAAAAATCCCCTTTTTGTGGTGGGAGGGAGCGGAACTAGCAGTGCTTAGGGATTACTCCTGACTCTGAACTCAGAAATCACTTCTGGTGGTGCTATGGTGGTGTTTGGGGGCCATAAGGATGCTGGGGTAATTCAGCCACATGCAAGGCAAGTGCCTACCTGCTGTACTATTGCTCTGACCTCCACTCTGCACGCCCCCTCCCATTACCTTTTTTAGTGATGGAACCAAAACTTCTAAAAGTTGCAGCTTCTCTTTGCTTTTTCCAGTCTCTCCTTGAACTTCACCTCTTGTATTCCAGAGTGGGGTCTCTGAGCACATTCTTGTTGATCAGAGTTTTGTCCTAGTAGAGTGCCACAGAGAACCTTATAAGCATGAGGTGACCATTTGTATGAACGGTCACAGAGGACTTAATCTTTGACTTTCTGACAATTTTGCTCTTTCCCCGGCAGCTGTCACGTAGAGGGTAGAAAATTCCAGCCACCAGAGTGGGGCTGTCTAAGCAGTCTGCAGTGTATGCCTCAATCTCTTTCATAACGACCGTTTTTGTATTGGAAGTAGTGCCAGCTAGGCCCAGCACCATTGCCTGGGTTTTGTGAATGTGTCCATTTAAACAGCCTTTCAGGCCTGCAGCTGAGCATGTATTCCCCCTTTGGGTTTTTGGCCCACATCTGATGGTGCTCATACTTCGTGTTGCTTAGGGGACTTTGTGGGGTTGGCTATGTACAAGGCAAGAATCTTAACTTATGTACTATCTTTTCTATAGCTGAACCTTAACTTTAAAAATAAAAATAATAAAAGGAAAATCCATGTAAGTTGTTCTGTCTCTCTTACTTTACAGGATGTCATCATCACAATTTACTGCTCGACATAGGAAGGATTTAAGTACTGAGATGATTAGAACTAAAATTGCCCAAAGAAAATCACTGTCTCAGAAAGAAAACAGACACAAGGAATTCCAGCGAAATAGACTCTTTGGTTTGAAAGATGTCAACATTCCAATCATGGAAGGTAGAAGTCTTCTTGAAATGAGTGAGACTTCTGAAGAGCTTGTTCCCAAAAAGGCCACTATGAAATCAAGTATGTAAATATCTATTACAGTTTTTAGTGCTTTGAAGAATGAATAAAAGATGACTTAATAGTTTATGTTTAAAAAAAAATCCTAACCAAAGAATGGAGCTTTTAAATATCATTAAGATGATTTGGTATTTTCTATACTGAAAATAGCTATTTATCATAAAGATTGTGAAGGTTCCCTTGCTAGTCTAAAGCCATTTGCTTCTGATAGGTTTTAACACTTCATTCTGTATGTTGCCATAAAGAAACCCTAAAGTCTGGAGCTAGAGTTAGTGTTGATTAGATAAATTGATAAGGGACATAAAACTAGAACTGAATGAAGACTCCTTGAAATGATTCCCTTCCAGTGGAAAAGATTCATAGAAAATAAAAGAATTGGGGCCAGAGTGAAAGTACAATGGGTAGGACATTAGCCTTGCATGTGGCCGACCTGGATTCAATCCCTAGCATCCCATATGGCCCCCTGAGCACTGCCAAGAGTAATTCCTGAGTGCAGAACCAGGAGTAACCCCTGAGCATCACCACATGTGACCCAAAAAGCCCCCCAAAAAAAAACCCCTTAACCCCCAAAATAAAAGAATTATTCATCCTTGCATTTTACCCAAAGAATATGGTGTCCCTAGAAAGAAATCAACTTCAGCAGAAAGGAAAGGAATGATCCTGGGGACAGAATTTTAAAATAATGTGTCTTTTAAAAGGCAAGAGATGCTTAGGGAAGGAGCAGGAGGCTGGAAATGACTTTCATTTAGCTACAACTCAGTAGATTAGTGTGTTTGTAGTAAACTTATAACAAAGCAAAATTGGTGACAAAATGACTTAAAAGTGATTGCTTTATTTTTTTTATTTTTTTATTTTTTTCATTTTGGCTTGGGGAAGTTTAGAGCTTACTCCTGGCTTTGTACTGAAGAATCACTACTGACAGGGTTCAGGGGATCATGTGGTATATAGGGACTGAACCCAGGTTGACTGAGTGAAAACAAGTGCCCTACCCACTATACTATCTCTAGTCCCTGTTTAATTGATGCTTTTTGCTTTTTGGGTCACACTCGGCAATGCTCAGGGGTTACTCCTGGCTCTGCACTCAGGAATTACTCCTGGCAATGCTCAGGGGACTATATAGGATGCTAGGAATCGAACCCAGGTCGGCCGTGTGCAAGGCAAACGCCTTACCTGCTGTACTATTGCTTCAGCCCTTAGTTGATGCTTTAATGAAGATATTGAGCTAGAATATCTCAGCGTTAACATTATTTTATGATTCTAAAAGACAAAAGTTTTATTTTTGGTTTTATTATTTGGTTCTGAGAAGAGATGATTCGTGTAAATTAAAGGTGAAAGACAGTGGGCTGGGTAGAGGAGTATGGGGGAATGGATAATCTTTTCTTACGAAGTGGAAGGAAATTTAAATGGTGCCCTAGAGGGGCCAGAACAATCGTACAATAGGTAGGGCACTTAGTCTAAGCTCAGGGATCACTGTTGGCTCTATGCTCAGGAGACCATGTGGGGTGCTGGGGGTTGAACCTGGGTCTGCCACATACAAGTGCCTTACCCACTGTATGTACAATTGCTCAGGCCCCAGGGGTTCCTTTATTTATTTATTTATTTATTTATTTTGATAGGCTGGAAGCCACAGTGCTCAGTGCTTATTCTAGTCTCTGGGCTCAGAAATCATTCCTGATGGGCTTTGGGAAACTATATGTGGTGCCAGGGACCAAGCCCTGATCCACTGTAGGCTACCTGCTATGCTATTTGGTCCAAGGCTCCATTTTTTTGATCAAATGACTTCAAGTGGAAATATAACTGTCAATTTACTATTAAAGTATCCTTTTTTTATTTCCCATTTGCAAAGGTCTAAGCTTGGAAGTGAGCCTGTGCTTGGTAGAAAGAGCATATGGAAGGCTGTCATTGTAAGGACTTTGACATTTATTCTGAATAGGTGAAATAAGAAGCTGTTCTTGGATTAATGGTTGTCCTGTAATCTGATTCATGTTGTTGTATTGGGTTTTGTTTTTTGTTATTACTTTTGGGGTACTCCCCGCAATGTTCAGGGGTTACTCCTGGCTATGCACTCATATAACTATGACCATATGGGATGCTAGGGATCCAAACTTGGTCAGCCATGTGCAAGGCAAGTGCTTTGCTGCTAACTGTCATTCTGGCCCTCATAACTTCCTTTTGTCTAAGGATTCCAAGTTCCCTTTACCCTCAGCATCTTGTCTGATGGGACTCCCCAAACTTTGTTATAGACATATTGGCAACACTGAAAATTCTGCCTGAATTGTGTGGTCATTCTCCACTGACTTCATCACAGGGCAGCTATGGGGACAAAGACGAGACTGGGAGTGAGGGGGGCTGTATGGCAGACATTCTTCGTTTCATCCACATCCTCCAGGCCCTTATTTATGGTTTTTGTTTTATTTGGTGGCCACACCCGACAGTGTTCAGGGATCACTCTTGGCTGACTTGGGGGACCTTATGCGATGCCAGGATTTGAAGTCAGGTTGGCCACGTGCAAGGCAAGCAACCTACCACTAGACTATTGTTCCAGCACCCTTCCACCTCCCACACCTCCCATTCATGTTTTAAAGACATCTTTCTGCTCTACCGACTGTAGACTATATAGAGTGGTAAGCGTGGCTCCTGGGAGACTAATGAGATGGTCGCAATAAAATTTAGTTGATAGTTCACGATCGATCAGGTTGGTAGCAGCAAGGTAGTTAGCTGCAGTCTGAATGCCTTTTGTCCAGTAGGCCTTTCTAATGGATTGGATGTGGGATTGATAAAGACAGTTTGAAATGATTCAAAGGTGTTTGGCTTACCAGCTGAAAATATGGCTTGGCCATTGACAATGGCATAAGAGACTGAGGGGGGAACAGTCTTTGGGAATTGTAAGATTTAAGCACCCAGTCGATCATGGATATATTAATTTGAGGTGTCCATCAGAACTGAGAGGAGAGATGCTGTCAAGTTAGATGTTCCAGATGAGCCTGTGGGGGGAGGGAGTCTGGCCTGAAGCTCAGTGTGCAGGAGTTGTCAGCGGTACATGGCTTTTGAAGCAGTAAAACTAGATGTGATTATCCAGAACTTTGTCATGGAAAAAGAAGAGAAGTGGGGTGAACAGTCCAACAGTTAGGGTGAAGGAAAACCAGCAAAGAAATGAGGGGCAAAGAGATTGACCCCGGTCCTCCTTCACACAGAGTATATGTTCAGTTCATTGAACTACCTTCCCTACCTTATTTCAAGTGATTTTTGAAGTATAATTTGACCATTTTCACTGTGAAGGTCATAGGTATTCTAAACTCGTATACAATTCTTTTCTTGTTACTGGTATTGATTTGTAGATTGGTAGGTAGTTTTGGTTCCAGAGAGCAGCACCACCTAGGACATACTATTTTTTTTTCCTCCAAAATTGGATTTGAGTCTAATCAAACCCTGAGATAGTTTTCCAAGGGGGGGGGGTGGGGGAGGGGGAGTAATGAGTAAAAAGCAGGAGGAAGTAAACAGATATATACAATGAAAGATAGTCTATTGAACAACAAAATAATGGTATGAAAAGAGAGATGAGAGGAGAATCTCATGAAGAAACTTAGAAGACATCTATATGCCACAAGTGGGTCTTGCTTGCTTTTTGTTTCCAGTAGTTTTAAAAATATCTCTTTGAAGTAAGGAAATTTATATCTGGCCCCTGTAATAGATAACATCTTAACTGCTAATTTTGTTAGGTGTGTGATGATGATGATATGAAAGGTTATGAAAGAAAATGTCTATTTTTAAAGCTACATACTGAAGTACTTAGGGATAAAATTTGTTGAGTAGAAACTTTTTAAATAAGGATTGAAATACCTATAGTTAACAGGCTAAGGAATGAATAAGAATTTGCTTAAAAGCGTTTCTTAGGGGGACAGAGAACTAGTACAGCGGGTTAAGGTAATTGTCACGCATGCAATCAATCCAGGTTCAATTACTAGCACTGTGTGTACCACCCCTCTTACCCCCACTCCGAGCCCTGCTAGGAGTAATCCGTGACCATAGAGCCAGGGGTAAGTGAGAACCACTAGGTGTGGCCACAAACAGCAACAACAATAAAAGAATGCTTCTTAGCAGTAGTTGAAAATTAGTTGAAGCATTTGAACAAAATGATGTTTTAGATGCTTGTATAAATTTTTATTTATAATGTTTTCTCTCTTTTTGTGTTTTTCTTCATTGGCTCAATGAAAACTGTTCCTAGGTGATCAACGAAGACAAATGCTCCAGAAATTCAAGGAGGAAAAGCAGCTTCAAAAGCTGAAAGAACAGAGAGAGAGAGCTAAAAAAGGAATCTTTAAAGTGTGTCGTTTTAGACCTGACATGCCTTATTTTCTGTCAAACCAGAAGACTCTGAAAGCTGAGCCTCAGAAGGTAAATGTATCATCCTAAACTGATACAGAGGAATAGTTCATTTTAGAAGGAATTTTAAAAGGTTAATGACTGGGGCCGGAGTGATAGCACAGTGGGTAAGGTGTTTGCTTTGGTACACGGCCTACCCGGGTTCGATCCTGGGCATCTCATATTGTCCCCTGAGCACTGCCAGGAGTAATTCCTGAGTGCAAAAGCCAGGAGTAATCCCTGAGCAATCCTGGGTGTGACCCAAAAAAGGAAAAAAAAAAGTTAATGACTAAGCTTTTTTTTATTAACTTTCCTCTTCCCTGTATTCATTTGACTAGTTGGTAGAAGGCGGGAATTACAAAGGTGATAAGAATCAAAGCACTCAACTAGCTTGGGTAAATTGAGAATAGGATAAATTAGGAGAGAAAGTTGAGCAGGGTGAATAATGAACATTTTGTCAAAGGCAAGCCCTGGGAAACTTATAAATGAGTTTTGTGTTAGATTAATAATTTGAGAGGAGTACCCTAGTTAGGAAAATTATCATTTGGATAGGACAGTGTTAATTGTTTATGGATAGGAAGATCAGTTGTGAGATTATCATACAAGATCAGGTTAAGGCTCATAGTCTGGGGCAGTGGGTTTAAAAGGAAGAAAGAGGCAAAACTCATTTTGAGAAAAAAATTGACAGGATTGATGACCTTGTAGATGGTAAGGGGTAAAGGAAATTGAAGAGTCAGAGATAGGATGATTCTGGTATTGGCTTGAGCAACCATGTAAATCATGCAAGATACAGAAGACAAGAAGAGAAATGGATTTATGTAGGTGCATATTAAAACTTAAAAACAAAAAAACCTGCTTGGGTCATCTAGATTAGCATATCTTATTTTTCCAACAGTGGCCCCTTCACATCTTGTTTCATTCCTGTCCCCCTTTCATCCTACCGTTTGGACCCCCCAAGTCTCATGCCATGACCCTTTCATTTACACAGTTTTTATCAGTGCATCCCTTGGAATATTGTCGGGGCTCCCAGGGGACTATATGGCTGCTGGTTGAGAAATGTGGCTCTAGAAAATAGGCCCTTATGGGGAAAGTTTTGGAATTTGGGCACTGGGGGAGGAGGTGTATATGGTCCCTCAAACACTGCTGGGTCTCAGCCCTCCTGTTCCCCCACACATGCAAAAAGGTTTTTTTCTCTTTGGGAATTCATCCTAAGGAGGAATCTAGTCTAATATTGGGAGCAAAGGTGAGCATCTAAGGCATAGGACTGCGTGAGAACACTGCAGTAAGGATCTACAAAGTTCTAGAAGAGTTCATTCTAAAGAGCATCTTCATCCAAACAATAGTCAGGTATCAGTGATGAAAGTTAGTTTGACTTCAAAATGAGAGCTTCACTTCATAATGAGACATGGAAATAAACTTTTGTTTGTTTCTTGACAGTGCTTAGGACTCTGTGCTTTGTGCTCAGAGATCCTGGCAGGGCTCAGGAGACCATATGGGGTTCCAGGGGTTGAACCTGGATCTGACTCATACAAGGCAAGCTCCTTCCTCACTGTACTGTCAAACTGTCCCCAGCCTGATTGTTTTCAAACGTTCTCTTCTTTTAATTGCTTTAAGGATGTTCAATCTTCTGTGCGGATTACAAGGTCAAAGGCCAGAGAGCAAATGGAACAAATTAAGGTATAGTCGATAATTGTTACTCAATGATAAGTGGTGACATTTTTCCCTCAGCGTGTAAATTTATTTTTAATCTAATGACAACTTCAAGGAC